>JANTFB010110535.1:0-12185 GCA_026546635.1 Porricondyla nigripennis | reverse complement strand
TTTTCCCTCCTTAGGTGTATTTGTCTTCATTATTTTTTATTTGGTCATCACATCAGCATGATGAGATGATATTCTTAAGCGAGCATGTGCTTCAATTAAATAACCCTTCTCGGTCGTGTATTCTCGTGCCTTGTGTGCTTTTGTCAGGAGATACGAACGTGGCGAACGCATGGATGTTTGCGTGCACAAGCCGTTGGATGTTGAAAGGAACATGAAAAATGTCGCGTCCACATATTGCGAACGCTTTTCGAGTTCCGACCGTTTCCATTCATTGCATTGTTGTCGGAAAACAGTAAAATGCCAACGTTTATCTCATCAACGCGAAAAACTATAGCATTTAAACCAAAGATACGAAATGAGATTTGCGGGTCGTACATCACCGATGAGATGATGCCATTGTGCTCTGCTATATTGTAGCTGAAGGTAGCTGATACACATACAATACATGTTATACCGCCGTTCGGCATCGCTGCGCTGCTGCTGTCTTCAGCCAGTGCAGAAGAAAGCCAAAATTGCCAAATAAACACACATCAAACAAACGAACAAACCGAAACGAACAGAAAAAGATTGAGAGAACGTGTGAACGGGAAGGAAAAAGCGTTGCGCGAGCGGGCGAGCACACGCAGACACTGGGCTTAAAATTAAATCCGGTGGATAGTACGCAGCTTGCGCTCGCAAACAATAAACAAAATGCAATTTCGGATGTTTTTTTTACTATATATTTCTTTTGAACGGCATGACGGGCGCGCGCTAACATATTTGATACACACACAAACACACAAACACACAATGTAGAATAAGATCGATGCGAACTCATCCCGTTCCGCAGTAAGTGCTGGCTCTGGAAAAAGTAAAATGAGCGGAATAATGGAATAAAAACAAAAATATCATGATAGATTCCATCAGAGATTTTTTTCGGAACGATTTAATTGTGTGGATGCTCGTCCCCGCTGCAGAGCCGTGTGCTCCTGCTCTCTCCACATTCACACACACACAGAAATCTTCACGTCACTTTTACTCGAAAGAGACTGCCAAGTAGATTGGTAGTAACGCTTAGACCGAACGTGACATAAAGTATAGAAAAAAATACATTCTTTTTTCGGGGTTTCGTTGCTTTCGAAAGTGTTTTCTATCCCTTGGGACTGCCTCAGTGAACCACCCTAGAATCGCTATGAACCACCCTAGTGATCCTGGGGACCACCCAAATGAGCGCTAAGACCAATTCAGTGATCCTAAGAGTCATTCTGGTGAACCTAAGATACACTCTGATGAACCTAGGGTGACCAAATCGAACCTAAAGCCACCCTACTGAACACACGAACCACCCTTGTGATACCACGATCCACCCTACTGATACTGGGAATCACCCCAATAAACTGGAGAGCTGCAATTGGGAACCTATGGACCACTATCTATGAGCTGGAATCGAAATATGGCCGATAAACTAGTATTTGCCTATATTCAGGCGCTCTAAAAAGACGTTTGGCCATTTTCAGGCTCTTACTCGGGCGCAAATGCACGTAACTAAAACTACGTAATTACAAAGAACTGTCACAGAAGACATGAGGACTCTATCGAAAATTTCCGTAGCTCGAACTACGTAACTACGTCGCCTTAGTGTTCTTGTTGTGTGGAGACTTTTACGTAGGTACCAAACAGAGCTGCGGACTGTGTCATGGCACGCGAAAATCGTGGTGTGTCACACGCGAGTCGTGCATGCGGAGGATGCCTATCGTTCGACTCACGCGTGAGTTTTTCTCTACGTGTCACGCGTTAGAGACACGAAGACACGACACACGCGTGACTTGACAGGACCCACGCGTCACATTCAGTGATAGTCAGTGCAATCGAACGCACTGGAACGCTAATATTCACTGAAAATGGATGTGAATGTGTAGACATTTCGTCTGAAAATGAATGTGAATGTGGTACTGAATGTGTAGACATTTCGTTCGCTACGAAAATTTAACGTAAAATTAACGTGAAATAACGTATTTTCAACGTCAATTTCGCTTGAGGAGACTTCGAATCAATATCAAACTCGAGGTGAATTACGCCGAATATGAGTAATGTGAGCAAAAGCGAAACTAAGGACAATGGCGCGAATAGAGCTCGTTGTGTGACACTGTGTTTCTGTGTCGGTAGCACGATCCTGTCGCATTTGCGTTGTGGAGACTTTCGAGCTACGCAGATTTAACGTAAAAATTACGTCCATTTAAGTAAAAACAATTTCTTTCGTGCCCGAGAAGTAAGGTCGACCCGGCATTCTCACTGTGCTCATTCAATTTAGTTGATATCGGGCCTTCAATTTTCATAATGGGTTGAAAATAATCGTAGGTGTCGTTCTCGAGATGTAAACGTACAAAAAAAACAGGGCTAAATTTGCTTAGTACCAAATTTGTATGAGTTCCCAATGGGCAGCTACTGCTACTTAGTTGATGCTGTGTCGCGGATGAATAGCAATCGAGCAGCGTACTCTCTGCGATGTCATGCTCACAGTGTTGCCCAAGCGGGAATCCAGTCTTTTGAATCATGTGGAGACGGCAATACTATGACAATGACAGCGCGCATACTTCGCTGCCAACTTCCTACTCAAATTCATCCGTGCAAAATAGACGGAGCATCGGCTGCTCATTGAGTGGCTCATATAAAGTTGAGTGATTTTGAGTAGAAGTGACGCAAAGATTTCTGTCTGTGCATCATCGCATAGTTATGTTTTCGTTGCGCATATGGTACCTAATATGCGGAATTTGTCTTTTCCTTTGTAAAACCGACGCACATGCACGAGCACACCCACACAATGTAACGACTACAAACAACAGCGATTCGCGTTGAATTGCTTTGTGCCATTTGGTTAGGTTCAGTTTGACTAATAAAAATAATATTGTTTCCTCTCTTGTGCACATGTATTTTCAGGCCGACCTCCCATTGGCGTCACCGCTTCCGTTTCGGTTCGCATTGTGTGAAGAATGCCGCCGTGGAGACAACTGGATGCCAGACGACATTAAAGAAACGTTGATTCAGCTCGGCGTGTGCGCCGGCAGACCGAACAGTTCGCGAGCAAAATAATGCGTGACGGCGACACACACAATAACAACTACATCGACGGCGACAACGACGACGACGAAGACATGACGAAGTGAACCATTGAAACAATTCGAATTGGCCTGGTACAGCATATTTATATGGTGGAAGCTTTGCCGTCAATTCATCGCCACTCCGGCACACATCGACCGATACGCACTCTTACAATCCATTGAACGGCACCGCAGACCCCAAATTATTGTTATTATGGTGTGGTGTGCGTGCGGTCTAAGTGCGTCTCCGTTCATGTAATTGTTCACTGTGCGCGCCTGCGTTCGCCTCGCCTGCATTTCACGTACGACGTACATAGTGCTCGTTATCGTCGGCCTAAACCGTCACTTTTCCGTATCGCCGAGAGAGCAATTCGAACAAAGTGATGTTCGATGTGGTGTACAGCTCGCATAATTCTTCGGCTCTGCTTAAAAATGTGTATCGAATAAGTTGCTGAGCGCAATTCCCATTCTTCGGCTGTTTCATTATTTTTCATTTCCTTTTGCAACTTTTCCAACATTTTGCCCGAGATGGATTGAGTGCGGTGTGTTGGTGGACCCAATGCAATATGAAAAACTGTGCTCGAAGAGAAATCGCATAGCAAAACGGAAAAATCCGATAGAGAAAAAAACGCTCGTAACGAAAGAAAACACTCACTCAACATCCCTCCGCATCCGCATTTGATGCTTTTAATGTGCTGAGTGCGAAAATGCGAAGCGACGAGAACGGGAAAAAAAGTGCGAACGTTCGGACGATCGACACCGTCGACGACGAGCATACGGGAAGGTATGTACATTGAGAACGCTTCAGCGAAAAGTGTTAGCCGCTGGTGGAGTCGATGAAAGCTGTAAAGTTGCTGACCCCATCAAAACGTTCGGCTGTCCATTTATTTCATATCTCGGACGATTGTTAATGTGAATGGATGTGTGCTGTCGATGGGAACACGGCCGAAAGGGATGCTCGCGTCATGCGCACACACATACGATGAATAAACAAACGAAAATGTAACAGAAATAATAAAGTGAACCGACGACGAAGACGACTAACGATACTTTCAACTTGAAGTGAGTGAGACTGTGAGAGTGAGACGAAGAAGTCATACATAAGTGAAATCTTTCAAATGCACAGCATTGCCACCACCATCACCACCACCACCGACGAACAAGTGGTGAATGTCTGCGAAAGTGTCATTTGTTGCAATAAAACTTTCTGAATGCACACAGCACACCACACCACACGAACACGATCACGATCACGAACACGAATGGAGCATTGAGCGAAGTGCACACGAGTGACAAATTTGTCAACAGAAAGCAGCAATCAACTCGTGCGGTATTCGTGGCGCATCTATATTGCAGCAGCAACAGTAGCAGCCGCGCCACGAAAATAATAATTTGGTGCGGTACATCGTGGATTACGTCAACCGAAAACGAAGATGCCACCAACGACGATGCATCAATAAGTCGCGCCGCGCTGCAAAAGGCGGCCAAGATCCGACCAACGCAGAGACACACACACACACACGAGCGTACAAATTGAACATTTATAGAAAAATTGGCATTCGTGCATTCCGATACCGACAAAGACAGACAGACCAGAGCGACATCGAGAAACATAAATAAATAAAAAATGATTCTGCGCTGCACCGACTGAGCCACAATCCACTGTACAAATTTCAATTCGTTTATATCGTTTTGTCGGCGATAGGGCGCGTGCATCGTATGCTGTATGCGCACACATCATTCCAGAACCCTGGTTGTTCGGGCGCGCGTGTGTGAAGTTCTTTCTGTGTTTCTCTCGTCAATGGATTTCCACACACTGAATGAGCTCGCTGCCGATCCGTTTCTTTCGTCGCACGACAACGGCCAGAACGACAACAACAACCACAACAAACGCGACCGCCCCAATAATGCCAAAACGGGAGAAAAAGAAGAAGAAAAAAGCGAACATCGGAGACAACCGGAGACCATAGAGAATCGACGTGAAAAAAATATCGATACCAAAGGACGTTGAAGCCAACGAGCAGAGATTGGCATATCGGGGTAAAATATAGACGAAGAAAAGCATTTTTCTTCTTTGTGCTGTTTACGTGTGCGCGCCGTCGTGCGATACAGTGGAAAGCGATACACTTAATACACATTACACCGTGTCGGTGGCGACCGTATCATCGTACGGGCAACGGCTGACTGAGTGGATGAGCGGGTGAATGTAATGTTTGGGCTTCGACGACAAGATAGAGGTACGTAAACTATACGATATTTCATGGATCGCTGGCACCGTCGCCCCTACACGATCTCCTACAGACAAATACCCGCAGAACGGACTCGTACTTTAGCTTGTGGATTGTGTTGGCAAAAATAGCAATAACCGACCAGAGCCATCGATACAAAAGCGACAAAAGCGTTCGCAGCGCGCGAACGAATAAAAGGTCATTGGAACGGGACGAAAAAATCGGACAACAACAACAAGAGACAAAAAACAGAAAACAAAATCACTTTGCTCGCGTGAAACGTGAGATATTCGGTGAGTGTGATTGTGCGCGTATGCACTGCGGTGCAGAAGAGATTGAATGGCGGGCTAGTGACAAAAAGTGACGACGACCAACAGAGCAAAAAAATAAATAAGAAGAAATACGAGCAGCAGATGGAGATAGGATCGAACGAAAAACATGTGCATCGTACGGCGAATTTCATAAACACAAATATGTTGTAAGAGAGTGTAGCGCAGACGCTCAAGTCAATCGACGACGACGACAATGCTCGGCATGGCTTACACATGCGCAAAGCAAATTCATCCAGATTTTGCACGGACGAATGAATGGATGGCATAAATCCTGCGACGACATACCAGCGATTGTGATAGCGACAGCGAACGCATGCTCATTCACTTGTGCACTTCTCGTCATCGCAATGCACTATTATCATCATTTTGATTGTGGTTGCTGTTATGAAAAAAGTGTTGGGCGCCCATGCGCTGGCAACGGATGATACCAAAACGAAATATATTATTGCATTTGCACGTAATGCATGCGCTGATCAGACTTGATGCAATTGTCTCTCGCCCCCTCTGCAGGCAGGCAGTCATTAAAATGACATCAACGACAAAGCCAGCAGCCCCGCCATCACCACCAATCGAAAAAGAGTGCGACACGAACAACAAAACTGAGCGAGCTTTTCCGTTGTGGGATACGCATTTACAGTCGTGCGATTATTGTTAGTTTTTTCCATGCCGACGACTTTTTCGTGGAATTGGTGTTCGTGGGCAATAAAGTTTGCTAGGTTCCGCGGAAGTGCGCTCCAATCGTATGCAAGCAAAGTGGTGCTTGTGCGTAGGTGTTTGCATACCGTAATCGAAATCGCATTCCAGTGAATAATGGAAACATTCGGTTTTATTCATTCCAATTGTGCACGCATAGAGACGGACTAAACAAGAAACGTTCACAAAAAAAGGATTCTATTCTAGCATTTGTCGTCGGTCAGTGAAGCGTGCCATCGTTCTGGCGCATGCATGACAATTGAACGAAGCCGAGTGCGTTCGTGTGTGCGAACGAAACGCCCAAACAATAGACGAACAAAATAATAATCATAACAGAAGAGAAAGGTGAGTGCGAGAAGGAGAAGTAGAAGAAGAAGAAGAAGAAAATGGCGGTCATTTTATGTATCAGTAATTTACTAATGCTGTCTGGTATGAGTTCTGCGGTCTACCGAACAAATGTGTCGACCACTACAAGTGCCGCTGCACCGACCACAGCTTCGGCAACTATTAATATTGTTGCGTCGACGACCACAACGACCGACGGATTTCCAAATGAAACCAATACCATTACCGAATGGCAGACGACTTCTTCTGCTGGAATTTCAACATCGGTGAGCAGCAATGCGATAACTACGCCCGATTATTTTACGGCGGCACCATACATGGATCAAACGACGTGGAGACGCTGGAAAGAAAACGTTAGAAATGACGATGACGACGATGACGATGGCAGCGGCGATGCCAGCAGCATAGACGAATCAATTCACAACAATAATTTCTCGTCAAGTGATTCGGTCCGTCGTCGTCGTCGTCCCACCGAAAATACGATGCCATTATTGGCACAAACGGATGACCAACGCACCGAATATATTCGAATCGATCAATCGACGATTGCCACAACGGTGCGGACAGGGAGCATCGATGTCGTCAACCTCGACGGTGAATTTGCAAACGATTCGAGGGTGACCACTGTTGGCGGCAACGGAATGATGAAAAATTTGCAATTGCCGTCATCGTCGTCGCCATCAATTATAAGTGCAATGGATGAGCCCAGGAAAACTAAACGCTTCCGCTCTAATGATTTCAATGACACGAATCGAAGCACGTGGCTGAATGATTCGACACCGATCGTGCCAAATAATCGAATTGATGATTCCAATGGGACGCTGCTGACATCTGCCAAGGGGTCAACTGCACACGTCAACGCGCCGATTTTCTCATCAGAAGCAACGATAACCGAGGCAACTGCATCCCGACTGGTCGACGATGCGTCACGGCAAATGACGGCGGGAACGACGATGCAGCCAATCAAACGGGAGAAGAGCAAAAATGGTGACGGGCGCGTTGAATTATCACCGACGGTGATGTCAGCCACCACGACGTCGACAGTTTCTCCAGCACCGTGGCCATTCGCATCGCATGCAACGCGCATCGATTATAACAATAATTCGAGCGTGGAAAATGTAATTACATACACGACGGTGTCGACGGCGGCCACTACTACAGCATCGACGATGCCGATGGTGGAACCAGATACGTATCGTCCACGCAGTACCACCGATGGCATTACATTTTATGTGCCAACCTCTTCTGATTACATTGACGATGATGCAAATTTATCGACGCAATATGTGTACTACGGCGGCCGCAACGATGAGCCTCTGGCAGCAAATGATTCCGACGATTACCCGCCGACGGCCGACGATAGTAAATCTATTTTGGCGTTGCCAAGAAATAACAACAACTACATCGATGTCGACGACATAAATAGCCCGAATGCAATGGATATCGTTGTTGCCGAATTGAAGATGTCGCCTTCAGTAATAAGTGATGCAAGTACAGTCGGTAATAATAATGATGGGAGTCCGTCGGCTAGTGGTAGTGTCGTGAGTGGCAGTGGCAGTAGTGGTGGCGATAGTGCAATCCATTGGCCGGTGAAAAAGGAAGCAATTATGGAAGGTAATTTGATTCTTGGCGGTCTAATGATGGTGCATTCGCGCGAAGATACGATCACATGCGGACCGATCATGCCACAGGGTGGCATTCAGGCGCTCGAAGTCATGCTGTTCACATTGGATCGCATCAATGAAATCGGCATCCTGCCCAATATCAGTTTGGGCGCTCACATTCTCGACGATTGTGACAAGGACACATACGGACTGGAAATGGCCGTTGATTTTATCAAAGGTAAGTGCAACACCAAATGTGCTATGTGCCGGTGCCCACATTCGACACCATCTCCGTTTCCGTAATTATTTTGTCATTCCGATTCGATTATTCCATTTATAATGGAATAATTATTGTTGCGTATTTTATCATTCCCCATGATTGAATTGCCGAAACCAGAAACGGCCCTGTTATTTATTAATGTTTGCGGTGACTGCTCCCCACCTTGGGCTGAATGAGCCAGTTCTGTGCATTGCACAGCACACATACACACTAGAGTGGACTCCGTTATCGGGTTGCACTGGTGTCTTGAGGTGCCATTTGACGAGCTCGAAATCATAACTCGATGTCAGCTCGATAGGTCAACGCGACATACATACTCAACGCGTATTTGGTTTGCATGGGAATGTGAGGTGGTCAGGCCATTTTGGATTTGGAAAAGAATAATTGTGAACTGCGCCCCATTCACCGGCCCATCGATGTCGTCCCCACAACCCCTGAGAACCACTGAGATTTTCATATTTTCATGCGAACTAATCACAGTCCGAGGGAGTATGTGGCGTTGACCGATCGAGCTGGAATCGAAAAATGATTTTCAACTTGTCAGGTGGCACCTTTCGACACCGACACATCGAGGGACATTGATAACGGGGTCCACTCTAATACACACGTCTCGCACAGTCACATCCCGAACAAGTACATTCAATATTATTGCATTAGGACCACTTGGCGTCATTATTACGAGATGAAGGCGATGAGATGATGCTGACGAGCACACACACACACACACACAAACGCTCGCGCGCACACAATGTCGTTGGCATCGATACACACGAACAAAGCCGTCTCGACATTTCGAGCTCGTTGCGACCGAGTGCTCAACGGTGTGTTACGTGCCTGAACCCAGCAACACAAGTGATTAATTCCATCGTATATTCCAGGGCACGACGCTACAGCGCTTGGCATCTGCGATTACATTCACTATTAGAATTTAATTTTTTTGTTGTTCGACGTTTGGTTCTCACCGAATCCAATTCGTCCGTGAACAACGTGCGCGGCGATTCATCGCAGATCGCACCATTCCCATCAGAATGCACCGAGTGCTTGGTCGCGTATACTACAATATAATAGGCAGCTGTGCTGTACTGTACGGTGTATGACACTAACACGTTTATGTCCTCTCATCGTTGGCATTATTTCCATCGTCGTGGTTGGCCGTACGTACTGCGTATTGTTACGCATTCAGCATTCATCGTGTCGACTTTCGCGTGCCATTTAATCGAATATTTATTAATTTTGTGTAACGAAATGGATGTTCGAGCATCGTTACAATACATCGTGTATCAGTATCTGTTACACTGGCATTCTCCTTCTCGCCACCCGGCTCTCGCGAATACACACACTGCGATCCCTGTATATTTATAATGTGTTTAGCATAATTGAATTCCCAATAAATATGTAAATTTTTACTAGCTCTCGCTTTCAACACTGAATCAAATTATTATTGTTTTACTTGTTCGAGTGCATTGTTTTTGGAGTTCGCAACAGAACGCACGCGACAAATTGCGTTTGCCGAGATGAATATACAGATAGACAGTTGGATAGAGGGATCGAGGAATGAAGAGATTTTAAATACGAGATATTCGTTCGTGCGTCGTCATTCATGACTCTTGACTTCGACGACGTTTTCGTCGTTTACACGCGGCCGTATGCAGCGGAGATGAAATGAAAGAAAGCGTTCGCAATACTTGCCGGGAAAGTGATACCCAAAACGTCAACCATTGGACACATGAATATGGTGAATAAATAATGATATGAATTTTGTTTGCATAAGATAGACGCCACCGTCGTCACACCAACGCGCGCCCGAAGAACAGAACGAAAGGAAGAAGAAGAAAGCTGTTCGCACTGGTTTTCGCCCGATACTCTACACGCTACACTCTAGACTCTAGACGGTGTGCTAACACATTTTCGGTTTTATTCATTCGAATATCGTTGGCCGCATTTTTTATGGCGTGCCACACTCGTTGGCGAGGACTGCGAGTGCGACGCGGTTTTCCTCGTTTCTTTTATTCGAAACGTCCGCACCGAGTGGTATCCCATATCGTGCGTAATGCACTTATGCTATGCGATGGCGCACGCACCCAGCACACAGCCCACACAAGCGCCGAATTTCCAAATAAATATGTTTGGTAAATGCGTATCAAAATTTTAAATATTTATAAATTGTTTTCATACAATGTAGTGTGCGTTGCTTTCGCTGTAATGCATTTTGCATGTAATTTGGCCTCGCTGCGTCCTGCGTGTACCTTCGTCACTGAGTCCCTGCGAATTGGTTTTGCACCGAGTTTGCTGTGCGTAGAATACCGAAATCCGATGCTTGTGCTCGCAAAGCGAAACAACAAACAAAACACAAATTGAACGAATGAAGAGAAACGGGAGCGGGAAGTAGAGGGCTTGAGAACCGGAATGTCGTCGATGCGATGAGCGGCTGTGATATTTTTTGCATTCGTGATAGCTTCACGTTCAGCGGCTGACAGACCGAGCGGCACTTGTGCTCCAGATCAGAGAATGTTGCCAGGTGTGTGCTGCGCATCATTGCACAGCGGACGACTGGCAATTTACATTTGCGTTCGCTTGTTCGCCACAATCCAAGTGGTATTCATTGAACAAATGAATAAATTAATCAACGATATTGATGATGGTTTCGATGCGAACGCCAAACAGAAAACATAATTTGCAGTGTGCGAAAAAAGAAGCGAAGAACAAAGCCGGGGGAGAAACGATCGAAAGCCAGGAATAGAAATATAAATGGGATTCTCGTTTCAGATCGACGACAGCACTGTGGAACGGAATTGGCGAGAATTTGCCGCATTACCATTTCATGACAACTTTAAATTGGTTTGATTATCACGTTTTACGCATAAAGCGAACAAAGGAGTGCAGTGTGTGGGTCTGTGCGGGTGGACGTAAACAGCGACACGGAATAGTGTCGCGCACCGAATGAGAAAAAAAAAATGAAAAAACGCCGTGCGACACATTATTGTTTTCTTTTTCGAAATGGCGCAACGAGTTATTTTCTAAAATAGTGCCGTCCAAAAAACGGGAAGAACGTCGCGTTTTTTTTTAATTCAGAAAAATATGAATTAATGCAGTTTGAACTTTTCTAAAAAAAGGGACGTGAACGACACTAATTCAACCGTCGACCGGTACCCTCAAACATCAGAGTTGCAAACAAAACCATCATTAGGTCGCATAATGCATCTCTTCCATCGCCATTCAACTCTCTCTCTATGCGATAATGGAACAAAGGAATATTTTTTGTTCACTGGAGCAAAACCAGGACATTCGAATTGGGAAACAGCTCGATGTCGATTCAAATAATGTCATTCGCTTATCAAAGATTTTATTGGTGATGAGAACAATGCAGGTAGAAAAGTGATCAGGGAAACCCAAATTCACGTGAAAGCATTTTTTCCCCCAAAACTGACCGGTAAAGTGGAAACCATATTCACGATAATTTTTTTTCGCTTAAGTTGTTCGAGAAAGGGAAAGCTATGTGTCACTTGAATTCCAATTCAAATGAATTCGTCTGAAACTCAGATTACTGATTAGGGGTGGCCATAGGAAAGTCGATGCTTTATTTTTTGGATGCTTAGCAAAAATATGTTGGGAAATGACCAAAAAAT
>JANTFB010110424.1:0-12188 GCA_026546635.1 Porricondyla nigripennis | reverse complement strand
TTATCCAGACTGCGACTGTAGTCTAGCTCGACTTCGCCGCGCCTGCGGAAGAAATCCTGCAATTCCTGTATCAATGACACCTGCGATTCTACCCGAACATCCAGACATCGTAGCTGTTCATTTAACTGTAATCGTATATCTGTGAGCGCAAATAAAAATACAAAAAATGAACAATTCTATCAATTTGGGTCAGTTGGAGGGGTTCAAGGAGGCATCCACAGATCGCTCAAACTCTTGTCGTGTACGCAGAAATATGAAATGGTCAAATCCAGAGGTACTTTGTTGCTCATTCAATCAAATCAATTTGCGCTAATTCCCTTCGCATCTCCATGGACCACTTTTCGTTGCCGAACGATTCACATAGCAAATGCCTCAATTGGATAATTTCAAAAAACATTGACGGATTTGTTGAGATTAAGCGTCACCAAAACATGTTGTGCCGTTAACCGATTGCGATTATCATTCACTTTACGTCGGGCGTTAGCGATGAGAAAACGATGAAAGAAGAAGCGCGTTTCCCATCATCGCAGCCCGCACATTTGTAAATTGGAGACACTTGTATCGTTTCTTTACTCGAATTACCATCCGCGCGCAGCCGCACAGCCGCACAGATGCGATCACAAAAGTGATCCATTTGCTGCCACACTAAATGAATAAACAGCAAACGATTTCGACGACGGCAAACGCGATTATTCGAATACAGACATTTTACATATGCATGAGTAATTGAGCCGCGCACCGCATAGGCACGCAGCACGCCACAAACGCACGCCATTCCGCGCTACGAATCGCATTTGCATTTTTAATTGATCCGATTGAGAATAAAAGAGCACGCGATACTTGGAAACGTCGCCGTCACATTCGGAAACATGTCTGTGGTGCCGTGAGCCGATCGACTCCAGACCCGACAACCGACAGATGAAATATAATTTTTCATTACCTTTTTGGCGCCGACCGAAGTCATATCGATTGGGAATTAGAAAATGGATTGTTCCCATCGTTGAATTTGACACAATTGGACGGAGCAAACAAGTGATATGCATAACACGCATTTGGCAGGTCGACGGCGACTACCTTGCGAGCCATTTGATGATACGAGAAAATGTATTTGGGGTGACGCGCGACTCAATGACGACCAACGACCGATCATTTTCGTTCAGCCCAATTGATGACGATAGCGATGAGAGTGGACGCCGACAAATTGAATGATTGCAATGCACAAACAGACGGCTTCACTTATTGTCATTCAGTTGTGTGCGATCGCTGATCGCCAAATTCAGGCCAGCTCACTGGTAAAAATAGACGTGGTCTCGCGTGAGATTCAAATTGTTCGAACCGATGGAATATTGTACGAGCGTTTGTTCGACGCGCGCGCACGAGATTCACGCGAAGAGATAGAAACATATATATGTTATTCGCTTGGCGTATGTCGTTTGTATGGCAAATTCATTCATCACATGTACAGTACACGATACACGATATATCTGCCCACGACGATCCATGCCAATTAATTGATCTGGCGAGCAATCGTAGAAAAAATCGTATGGAATTATTATGGGAGTGTTCGCAATGGTGAATTGTTTTATTTCTCACGCACCACGTTCACGTCGCCATTTAAAGTCTGTGCCGATGGCACAAGTGTGAGAGAGAACATCAACATGCCGAAAGTCTGGGCCATTTTGCCGTTGGGCTGAGTCTCACGCCATCCCAATGCAAATGCGCAGGCAAAGGCAAATAAAATTGAAAATGGTGCTGAAGGCGATTCTTTCATTCCAAATCAAGATTTCAGATGTGGCTGATGAGATGCGAGTCTGACGCGTAATGTGATGAATCGCGATCGCGAGATTTCTCATTATTTTTTTTCTTCTCTTCCTCACTCTGTGCTGGGCGACATTTTCTGGTCGGCGTCTGAAATCTGGACTCTATCACCAACGAGCAATGGAACATGTGAGATGCGACCGATGAAGGTTCCTCTCTCATTTCATTTTCAGTGTTTCGCCTCGATGCTCTGCTCGACTACAATTTATTCATTTCGATTCGCCCAAAAAAACCAAACCAAACATGTGTTCGCACTGCGCAGCAAACTCAACGCTGACTGCAATCCGCACATGTTTTCGTCGTTTCTTCCTTTCTCTCTTAATTCACAATAGTCTCGGTTCACTTTGCTCACTCTGGCGAGAGTGATCCAACACGAGAATTGCAATTTGAAAATGTTCGTAGCAATATCTGGTCTGGTTGGTGCTGGGTGTGACGTATTTGCTGTCGCCAGGATGCAACACGGCGAAGATTCGAGAACGAAAGAAGAAAAGAATCCGAGTGTTCGCTGCAGAGCAATTGGGTGTGAGCTACTGTACAGCTCCAGATTGAAGCCGTATAGCTGATGAATCATCTCCGTGCATCGTGTCATCCGTAAGCAAAAGTTCGAGTGCACAGCACATCACTTCTTCCACACATTCTTCTCATTCAGTCAGTAGATCATTGGAATAAATTTCATGTCATGTGAATTGCGAGTGCGAACAGTATGCCAATGCCATACAGGCGATCGCTCAGCAATTCTCCGAAGCAGCAACACAATTTTGTTGTTGTTGTTTTTTGTTGCTCTCCTGCACACACGAATCGTACGAGGACCGTGTTGTGTGTTTTTATGTGTAAATCGTAATGTATGAATGCGCACGCGGTAGTCGGGTAATTGGAGCGTTTCGCTTGCACTTGAGCATAAAATAACATTACAAAACGCAACAATGAGTAAATTGCATGCAGAAAGAAACAGAAAAAACAAAAGTCGCATCATGTTGCACGCAATCCATTGCAGGGTTTGCTTTGATGCATGCGGTGCGCGCGTCCGACACATTCCATTTAAATCATCCAAAGAAGGGTTTGTTCTCGAAATGTGTCGAACGATGGATGCGGCGACCGGAATCTGGTGTACTTGGAATATTACCTGGAAAGACATCACGCATCTCAGGATTCGGTGCATGAATCCATCCATTCCGTTGCTGAATGATGCACTGAAACATGTTTGCGCATCTATTTCGAAGCCGATTCTCACTTGTTCTATATATATTCCGTGCCCGGGTATCTATTCCGTGCCCCTTTCTCTGTCTTCGTTAGTCCTTGCGTTTTGGGCGCACACACAAATTCACACAGATTTTTCAGCGTCCATAGAACGGTTCATGGATGCGCGAGTTTTTCGCATCTTGTTCAGCATTTGATTGCACTCGAGTGTCTCTTACATATGGGCTTTCATTGGCGATATTTTTCGGTGGATATTGTTCATTGTGCTGTTGCACCACACACTTCAGCGTCATATCATTTATCATTACATTTTGTAGAATCTGCAAAAGGGGAATAACGGTTCTAGGTGCTGGTCGCGCGATCTCATTCACCCCAAAGCCCCTCTTCCGCCCCTTCTCTATCACACACACACACCCAGGTGGACCGGCAAGAACTCAGTTGATTCCATCCCGTCTTCAGTTCTCAATTTGCCAAAATACGCAGTGATTGTTGCGTATCTTGAAAGTTCGAGAAATGATCGACTAGATTGCCTGAGTCTCGCTCTCTCTCTCTAAAACAAAGATAAAAACGGAGCTGAGCTCAATGACTCAAACTGAGAACATTGCTTGCCACAACAACAAGTATTCGGGAAATCGGCCTGTGCTGCCGAGTGGCTCGCAGAGTTCTATTCACGCATCACCATTCATCAATACGATCAAAAAACACTTTCACATTCAGCATACGAATCGAGTGGGCACTCGGAGTCGGCAACAACGAACAATGCAACATTTCGAATCGCTTTCGTTGCCCGATAAATGTTGTTCTGTGACGACACGATGATCGTCGGCAACGATTGCTGTCGATTCGATTTCTTCACCAAACACAAACTGCTTGCCCCGCGCGCCTGTGCATTTTCTTTCGCTTTTGCTCATTTTCGATTGGCACGAAGCCCGGTGTCGATCGACGAACGGGTCGGTTCACGTCGCACGCACAATTCCGATTCCAATACAATTAATACGTACGACGTAGTTGTCGTTCGCCCATGAACGGCATGATGAGCAGACGACACGCGCACACATCCAGATTCCACCATTCACCGTCGCATGCACGTTTTGATTTATTGTTCTTTCGCAGTGTGATTTGATGCATGAAATCGTCGCTCTCAACACGTAATAATGCGAGCACACGGCGACGGCGATGGTGATGAACACATAATGACGAACGTAAGGGCTCCCGGTAACCCGAAGACATCGCGAAAGATGCGAATAGCATACGTATGCGATGTGTGCTGCGCGTCCGCTTGTCTGTCCGATTGATGCACAGCACATTCTGTGAAATGTAAAATGTGCAAAATGTCGTCACCGTAATGGCATCGCGGGTACGCGACTTTCGCAATGCGAAATAAGACAAACACATCGATGTGCCGACACAACGTGAGTGCTGACACGCACCACCACATCTATCCAATCAGCGCAAGCCATTTTGCATTAGGCACGTACACGATTGTCATTAAACGGTGGCAAGCGGTTGCAAACAGCGACCACAACAGCAGCAGCCGCAGCAGCAGCAACAACGGCTGCGGTAAATGCGAAGAACATCAATAAATAATTATAGCGAAGCAAAAAGTTATAGTGAAACGACTTTCACCGTTTGATTCTCTCTCTCTCTCTCTCTCTCCCTCCATCTGAGTATCTGTGCGCTGCCCCTTTTCGAGGCCTGATGTCGTCGATTCCCTCCTTCACTCCACATCGCTGGCGATGTCATCGTTTGCATTGCAAATTCGAATTGTTCATTGCATCTATGCAATTTTCGCACAGTACTACACACACGCAACGAACGAAACCAGTATTGATATAACTTCTGCGATGAGTTCATGACTCTTTCTTCGTTACGCTCCATGTCTCGGTGTCTCGTTTCAATGTTAGAAACTTGATGCGGCATTATCTGCCCGTTTTTTTTCTCTCCATTTTCTTTCTCTTTTTTGTCTTCAGCGTTTCGCACAAAAAGGCGAAAATTCTCACATATGCGAGTCTCGCTGGAGTTCACCGGCTGACGTTAATCGATTGAAACGCCACAGACCGATCAGCATCCCGCCCCACTCCTGCGACTAATGTGTTTTCTATTTGCCAACAAAATGGCTATGGAATTGCTTGTCGGCGAACGAAAGCAAACGAAAAATGCGAATTGAAAACAGAAATTATGGAAATTCAATGAGCTGTGCCGCCGAATGCATTGCAATTGAAAAGCACGCGATGGCGGCCGACTAGGTGAGGTGCATGCAGCATGCATAATTGCCCATTGAAATGGCCTACGACACAATTCGCCAATCATCATCACATATGTGTGCACTTGAATTGGCTGGTGGCTAGTCGCTGCCGAATTCCTGACACGCACCGAACACGAAATTGTGAAAGAAGAATGAAAAACGGATGACTTGCACTTTTCCCGTACTTCCGTGTGTCGCTCGAATTAATTGCTTCTCCCTCTATTTTGGTGTTTCTTGATTTTACGTTTTGGCGAGCAGCCGACTCATCGACAACGACCGACGAACATTTTGCCGACCAAGCAGCGCGCGATTCAATTTTTTTTTGCGATTCAATTTTTCATGGAATAAAAATATGTGATGAAATGGATCTGATGTCTGGCGCACGATGACAGGCGCACGCCACGACGATGGGCGATGAATGCGAAAGACCATCGGCTGCAATGCACAGGAAATCCTTTTATAGAATGCCTGGCCCGGAGGGGCTGACGGCCAGTTGAATGAACCATACCCAATATCTGTCTATGCAATGTGTGAATATGAATTGGATGTGGTGCGCCCGCACCGCATGAGTCATTCGAGTCGCTTACTGACGCCATCGCCACTGCTGCCGGCAACATTAGTCACCGTATGCCCGGCGAATGCAATTGGTGTGCTCTAGGATTGGTGTAAGTGCTTCGCATTTTGGAAAAACGGAAATTAATCGATAAGGAAAGTGGCAACAGCAGGCTCGAACCGCTGCCGTGGCCGATTGTTCTTTGTTTCTCCATCTATTTTCGTGTTGGTTCGATGCACTCAGCACTGAAGATGATTGTACATTTGGAGGGCCGCAGAAAAATGGCATTCGATTGCATCGCAGCGAATGTGTCGGAGAAGTGTGCCGGTGACATTTCGCAGATGGACGAGCAACGGACAGCCAAGTGAATTTTGACGGCCAACGTGGAAAGTGCTCGAAACCCTTTCATTCCGACGAGTTCCATCACATCGATCATGCCGAAGTGAGTGCCTGGGATGCGGTACGAAATGGAGGTGCACGACCGGCGATTGAATGCGTTCGGCAACGCCGTGCATCATCAATCAAATGCAAAATGATATTTTCGATTGGTGGGTTCAACGGTTCGGACCCCGCTGCCACTCTCGATGCCACCGAACATCACCATGATCTTGACCTGGGCATGAACGATCGACAGAATTGGCATTAGCCTGACATGATTCTGGACAAAGTGCATCGGACAGCCGTCGCGGATCCACGGATTGCCCTGCATGAAGGTGGCTTATAAGTGGTTACTCTGGTTATAGTACGTGCACATAATATACGACGCTACACGTGCCACCACAAAGCCTCCGGCTCAACACTGAACATGTGCTTTCGTTACAATAACGAATTTATCGTGAAATTCCGTGAAATAATTCCCGTTTTCGTGCGTGCGTTCGACGTTGAGACGCCGAACCGAGAGAAATATGATTGGAAATGTTCGCGGTTGGCGCGTACACGTGGACAGCCAATCTAGCGGTTTCCATTACGAGCAAATGTTCTTCCGTTTTTCGCGCACATAAATCGACATCGTTCACGATGGCCAAGACCGTGAGGTCGACAACGGGGCTCTGGTGGCCGGTTGCTGCTGCGACTTCAATCGCACACGAATATTATTGGTTGCGTTCGTTCGGCAACCGAGTTGCCATACTACGTGCTTCGTGGGTCGCATCGAAATGTCATTGAACCGCCGGCGTTCATTCATACACTTTTTTTTCTCTGGTTCGCTTCTATTCACTCTGGCGATTCCTTTTGAACTTTTACGCACGAATTATACTGAAAATGGATATCGAAATTGCACACAAATACAGACACACACACGAACCGAACGCTTCAGCGTCATCCGCGAGGAAATTCCAGTGAATTGTCATGCAAAGCAATTTAATGCTCCGCGACTTCGACAATTTTCTAACGGCAAAGTGAACACGATCGTATTCGGTGCGCGGCGAAACAATCTGGTGCCATCGAGTGAACGAATTCGAAATCATTTCGTATGTCGGCATTAGGTCCGTAGGATTGCATCGATTTGCACACAAAGTGACACGACGCACGACACACACATACAAGCGCATGGAAACGTTTCGATGATTTCGGTGTTGTTCATATCGTTGCATCGTACAGATGTGTGATGTGTCACGATATCGTTCCCAATGGTCTCCACCGTCACCGCCACCGCCGACGTTGTCGATTCAATGGTGGATTCGTCTGCCAGAATCCAAATTTAGGAGAGTTACTCATCGCCATGGGCATCAATGTGCCAACCAACTGCACACTCATAGAACGATGATGACGAAGTCGAGCGTCGACGACGACGACGATACTCTTTCCTCTCGCTCTATAGTCTATATAGAGCGAGCAACGATTGCTAGGGACAAAATAGACGACGGTCGGTGGGGACGATTGTGCTGAAACGCCGAGAATCGAAACTCGAGACGAGACTAAAAACAACTCGATGTGGTGAGCAACTCGTATGACGGTGGCGGCGCCATTGATGCCAAGCCATTCCATATGTATTGGTTCGCGTGGCGGAAGACCATTTCGGCAGAAAACAAAAATAAATAAAAATCGAAACGACTCTGCTGTGTCGTCGGCCAGATAGAACGTCACAGTTCGCGATGCGTGTACAAATGCACAATTGTTTGTCTTTCGTTCAGCCGTCGCTCGTCGGTGGTGCGAGTGGAGTGGTATGTGGGAGTCGGTGCATGCAGACAATGGACTCGTGTACAGATGCCAATTCTATCGAATCGGAGAAAGCGACGCTCGTCTGTTTTACATGTTCAGTTTACCACGATTCGGACTCAGACGCTGACGCACGAATGGGAAAATGGCGAAAACCATTGGAACCGAAGCGAACATTTAAAATCCATTTTTTCCCGATACATTTTTCCATTCGAAGAATTTCGCGCCGTTCGTTCGGTTTCCTCAACTCGGATCGCAGCGAATGTTTTCGATGCAGCCGAATATACATGCGCGCCACCGAACAATACAATAAATAGCATGAATGCTCAATCAGACGATGCGAAAAAGAGAAAAGAATGCGAACACGTACTCGTACGCAGGCCGCCTGCACCGAAAATGGCTGGGAATCGTCAGAGGGAATCGGTTAACCAACGCGAGCACGTTAGGGCACTCAATCCGAACCGAAAACGCCAAACGATGGCGTGAATGATGCGTGCGTCGATATGTGTGTTTGCAGGTGCTCTGCGAATCGCGCTAGAAAGCCGATGTGTGCCAGCCTTGAGCTTGCGTACATTTTAATTGGATAATGATGATGCGCGCGATGGCGATTCTCAACCCATTCAAATGCGGGAATTTAATCGTGTAGTGACTGCACAAATGCCGATTTGACGCAATCGATGTTGCTCGTCTAATCCAATTGGCAGGCAAACGATTTCGGGATATAGAATGAGCAACAGCAAAAGCCGGTCGTCTGCCAATGGGGTGTTCATCGATTGATGGTTGATCGCTATTGGTCAATCGATTCACCAAAGTTCACATGACTTTGCGTTTTCCACTTCGTTTTCTCGTTCGGTCGTGGCGCAGAGTTCAGGTGCGAATGCGTTTGGGCATTGAACGCGACGGAATGGACGGTGTCGAACGGTGGCGAAATTCTCAAATTCGATTACATAATCCATATATGCTAATATGGAATGGAATGTGTCCCAGTTGCACACACCGGAACATATCTATTCGTCGTGCACGTGTGTATCGCGGCGCTTGCGACACATTTGCCGGGCGAAATAAATTCAAATTCGACACACAATCGAACAGCCAAACGGCATAAAATTCGTGCCGTGTGTGCAACCTGCCGTGGATAAGTGAAATGACAATGCGGTGTAAAATCGATGCCCGCAGCGAAACACTATGCAATCCACCTTACGGCGGATACGTTTCGATGGAATAATCCAAAGTCATCGTTGTCGTTCTCGTCTCGCTTCTGCACATGGGATGCGCGTGTGTGCTGTCTGTTCCCATCGAAACTTAATGACCGAGCCGGCTCGGGACCGTGCTACAGCACACTCAACAATCGCTTCATTCGATTATGAATGATTTTCGTTTGTTCGAGTCGTGGCTGTTGGATTGTTCGCAGCCAGCCATTTTCATCTCGATGGCACATATGCGAGTTTGCAGGTCTCTCCTCTCCATCCACTCGATCAATTATCCGCTCGCCGATGCGCGTAGTTTCACTTCAATCATATCATCTGCAATCTCCATTGGATTGCGATTCGATTGAATGTGATGCCTCTTGCGCTGTCTGATCTGATCTGATGTGATCGATGTGTCTGTGTTGCGTATGTTCGCAGGCGCGCGCCCATGTATGCGAGCGTGTTTTGTCTAGTGTGTCGTGCATAAATTGCGTTATATTTATTTTATTACGTGCTCTCAAGAGAACCGAAAACGAACAAGACGAGAAAAAGAAGAAGAAAAAGCGACACGAGAACAGTGAGTTGAAATGGTTTCTCTTGTCGGGCAGCACTTTTTATTATTTTTCTTTTTCCGTTTTTCGTTTGTTGTCGCTCTAGTTATTCGACTATTTCGTTGTAGCTGCTGGCTGGCTGACTGGCTGGCTACCGCCACCGTTGCCCCAATAGCATATCGCTGTTTAGTTTTTCGGGTCGTCGCTTTTTATGGTGCACATATTCTCATCTCGTTTATTTTCGCGTTACATTTTCTGTCTTTTTTTGTTTATCCGATTCGATGAGCAAATAACAATCGCCATTTTTTTCGTCGCTTCGCAGAGACTCGAATGGGACTCGGATGCGACGACGACGATGGCGGCACACACACACACATAACGATGATAATAATAATAGTAACAATCATCAGCGCGCCGCTGTTTCGCACTAACAATTTCAGTAATTCACTGCAAACAGAATCGCATCGAGGCAACCGAAGAACAAAAGAGAAACCGAAAAAGAAGAGGAGGATGAAGCGACGGGGGCAACAACAACGACGCGCTGGATAATAATCAAACAACAGATAATAAACAATTACTATTTGGTGTGTGCGCGCGGCGGTCGCGGTGCCCATATCTATCACAATTTTCCACAGTTTTCGGTTTTTATTACGAAACTGCACACACATTTTATCGGAGCGAACGTCTTCACATTGTTGCCTCTTTTTTTCTTCTTCTTCTTTTTTTCTTCGTTCAGTGTTCTGATGTTGTTGTTGTGGTCGCCGTATTGCGTCTATTCGGTGCGTTGCCGCTGTCAACAATCTCCACTTTGATTTCAATGTAATTTGTTTATCGCGTCGAAGCGAATTTCGCAAGAAAGACACCAGAACGCACAGGATTGCACAGGCAGAGCCACTCACACATACTGACGCATGCACACTCGCACACATACTGACGCATACACGCCAAAGAGCGGAGGAAGGACAAACTGCTCGGATGCATCACACAATGGATTCTCTCGGCATTCGACGCACTCTCGCATCAATTCATTTCGGTCGGCAGCAACAGCCACCAGCCAGAAGTCAGTAACGATTGCATTGGCCAAACACGCACACACACAAACTCTCTCTCGACGATCTCGGCACAAAATGCACCCCAAAATCATGAACGTCGCCACACACGCACGCACACATTCAGGAACTATACGGGAATGGTGGTCGCGCGCCAGCCACATTTAAGAAACTCATCTTCGAGACTTTCTCAATTCACTTTACATTTTCGAATCGAATAGCCCCGAATCGACGGCAATTTCGGATTTTGTTGTTTTCTGCGTCGTCGTCGTCGTT
Source organism: Porricondyla nigripennis (assembly GCA_026546635.1). Taxonomy (NCBI): domain Eukaryota; kingdom Metazoa; phylum Arthropoda; class Insecta; order Diptera; family Cecidomyiidae; genus Porricondyla; species Porricondyla nigripennis. The sequence continues at coordinate 1,155 of JANTFB010110424.1, read as the reverse complement.
GGCACACCGATTCCTCACATTCAAATTCGAGATATGATGATGGTTATCTCGTCGTGATCATCGATTTTCTCGCGAACGGAATGTGCGGACGTCGCTTTTCGGGTCAATTTCTTTCTTTTAATGACGAAAAAAAACTTTTTTCGAACTGAATCGAACCGAAACTGTCACAGAGACGACGGACCTCGCCAAACAAAAACTAGTGTCTCGTGTCGCTCAGCTCAGATTATTATTATTTTCGTTTGTTTGTGGATGTTGTTGCTTCGAATTTTACTATTTTTATCCGTCAGACACTGAGCCAGTCACAGTCCGAGCACCATCTCAACCGCACGAGAAAATGTTCGGCACGGAATCGAAGGAAAAAACAAAACAAAAAAAAACGACTCAACGACTCAGCGCGAACGAATTGACCGAACCAAAAAAAAAAAAAAATTATCACACACACAACATGCTGGTCGCTGTGCAATTTTGTTGTACACAATACAGCTCTCGGTAAGGACTAACCAGCATATCGAGGTTTTCTTTGCGTCGTAGCCGATGCGGAGCAAACACAGTGAGGGACGCACACGAGAAACGCGTTCGCAATCATATAAAATAGCATCGCCGAGAAGAAGAAAGACGAAGAAGAAGAGTGAATATTATGAACGAATACATGCCAGTTGAATGCGAACGGCAGCGGTATATGGTCGGTGTGTGCGACGCGATGCGAACGAGCCTGCACCAACACATAGGTGAACGCACAGCGTCGCGCGCAACATTCGAAGCACGTACGGGCCATTGCGAAGCGTCACGACATCGGTGTGTGTGCCTGTGCACGACACGACGCATTCGAATCGGAGCCAATGTGTAGCGTTATGCTGACGTCTCGATGTATTTAATCCGTCAGCGAGGTCCGTTCGAAGTGTGTCTCGATCTCGAGTGTGTGTGCGACGAGCTCGCTTGTATGCGTTTTCGGTCTGTATGCTGTATCGGCAATCGTTCTCATCGTCGCTGGTGATTCCGTCGTCTATTCCGTCGCTGCCGTTTGCATCAATAGACAATCCAATGTTGGATATACATTAGGGTGGGCGGAAATTTTCTTACCCCATTTCGCACATCCCTTTTTGTGAAGAGGACCTCAAAACAAAATTTTCTGCATCATTAGTTTTTTCCTAAAAT
>JANTFB010110313.1:0-12191 GCA_026546635.1 Porricondyla nigripennis | reverse complement strand
AGTCAATCGATTGCCTCAATATGGATCCAGCATTGTTGGACTAATAAATTTGCGTTTGTGTCTTCGTGAGGCTAACCTAAATAAATCACAAATACAGACACAAACACACACCCATACAACTTGTAACGACGTAGGGCTAATCTCCATTTTGTTATGATCAATAAAATGAATAAATTAATATTCAAAAATATGTATCTAAAAATAACAAAAAATTACTATTCGTGAACGAATCACAGAAGACACAATAATAATAATATAATAGTGAATAATATGTTCCCAATTCGCTCAACAGCCTGGCATTCTTTGAACATCAACAATATATGATTAAAAAAAACTATTATGATGATGATGATTATTATTATTATTGTGAGTGAAATAGCCGAGATGTTATGTTTATACCTTTATATGTATTTAAGCTAATCCTACTAAACCTATACCTGAACTAAACTTCTATCATAGAGAGAAAGAGAACAGACACCGATGGATGTTTGAGTGTGCAACATCATGCATTGATCAGATAATAAAGAGCAGCAACAACAACAACAGTAACAGCATACATATACTTATACACACTGGACCGAATCGACCTCCATACAAATGGAAAAAATAGGGCCACTTCAATACTGACCTATGGTCCAGTCTGGGAACACATGCAAAATGTTTTTCAAAATTCTGTGAAAAACCTGGCGAGCTGAAAATCAATGAAGTTTTTGCAATGAGCCCATACTCTTTGACATCGAGTGAGCCATTCACAGTTATGCCATTTTTACTGAACTTGATTTTCAAGCTACGTGCAAATTGATCACTAAAAATGCCTATTAAAGTCATCGAGCCAAGGAACAGATAAATAAGAGGTATGGAGGTAAATTTCAATAATAGGAAAAAAACATACAGAAACGGTTTTCTTGTTGTTGCCAAAATAGACCTCTTATCATCTATTTTTAATTCGTCTGGTTTTCACATAATTCAAAACCATTTTACGTATGCTCCTGCATTCGACCAAAGATCAGTTCTGGTTCTGGAGGGGCACTCATCGATTCACCCTAATACACACATAACTGTAAAATTTATTGAAATAAATTGTATTTTATTACTCTTTATCCAGTATCCATATCCAATCGATATGCATAGAATACGTTTAAAGACTCACTGTGAGTGACTTAGACACCATTCAACAAATATAGAATATGATATAATAGTGGGCATTGGAACGTTACGTTGATAATGAATGCATCCTCGTTCCGAGAATCGTGTAGCCGAAAAATTAGCAGTGTTTGTTTATGGATAATACTACCTAGACCTACCTTCTAAAGCCATACCAAACAAAACTCTAGGATACATATGTGCACTATTTAATCAAACTACGGTAACTAACTGACCACACATTTATTAACTTGTATATTCTAATTATAATTCTAATTCTAATCCTACCTACTATAAAATGATATCTCTCAATATGAATAATCCTAATTCGCCAATATTCTTGAATTCATCATGCTGTCCTTGCCTGTATGGCATTACAAGAAGTGAATGCAAATAGCTCAACGTCTATATTCTCTCTCAAGAATATTGCCGAAAATTTGTAGCTCGTAGACCACCCAACCCAATCGATGATATTCGGTTCTGTGAAACTTAGACATTTCGAATGAACGACGAATTTGGTGATAATCTTGTGCATCGCTTCGTTACAATCGTAAAGTTCGAATTAATCACAATTCGATGCGAGATGCGAGTATTAATATCGGCACAATTCAGCCGAGTCCACTCGTTTCCAATATCAAACCACTTTTCAAATAAATCTGTTCACATCTTCATCAACTGAATAAATAAGAGATCCGGGCACCTAATAAAACAAAACAAACTAATCAAATATCCGATCGCTCATTTTCTCCTCCGTTGTTTTTGTTGAATTTCAAATACAGAAAATCAAACACAAGTCTAGCAAGCAAATATACCTGTAATAATTTATCATTAATATTGCGTAGATAGAGAGCCGTATATATACATTTACATAAAGCATACCTACATATATAGGGCAAATATGAATACCGTTGAGCTTACATCAGAATACCTGCGACCCCTACGCAGCTACTCCGCGAATAACATTTTGAATGGTACAAAAAGTAAAAAATGATAACGATTCCTGCACGAGCATCCCCGAAATTGATGATTTTCAATGCAAACACGGCCAAATTTTGATGAGAAAACAAATAAAGGCTGCGCGAGTGCCTGAAGCATTAGTTTGACAAACCGTGTGCATAAACCCATTCGCGCAACGCAATATTCACGGAAAACTCATTCTACCGGAAGTTTGCACAGGAGGATCGATTGAATAAACATGCAGCAAGCTTTCGTCTACATTTTTCACAAATAATTTGCAAAATTGTCAAGGAAAGAGAGTGGAGGGAGTGGTGCAGGGTACTTCAAATCACCACGAATCAGTTATTTATAATAGCGCCCCGCGGCCACTCGACTCATTTCGCGAACAAAATGAAGAGAAATTTTGCAAAAATCCGAAGTTATTTCGATAGTAGTAGACTGACTATGAAAAGAAACAAAAGTGAATCTATGAGCATAGCGCATGACAAATTCAAAGATATGGGACAAGAAACGTCATTTCATGGAGAACCGTGGAAATAAATTGAATAATAAATATATTTATATTTTACAAAAAATAATTCGTGCAAGCGCTTGTTAAATGAAAAGATAACAATAAGAAAATGGGAGAAGGGGGAGCAGAAGGAGAAGAAGAAGGAATAATAATATAGACTTAGATGAATTTGATTCAATAGCTTCGTTTTGAATTCGCCTTCCGGTTGTTATGCTGTTTAACCAAATTGTTTCTTGCGAAAATGTGTCTACCGATTTTTATCACTCATTTTATTATTGTATATTGTTGTATATTATATTGGTGTGTGCTACATTGGCAATATTTGCTTTGACGGATGCGAGGAGCGTACAGGAACGACACCTAAAAATCCTAAGCCCGGCCAATGATTCATGAGTGTCTTTAATGCTCGGCATGATGCGATAAAATCAAAATTGACTAAATGGATGCACCTCGATTTCATATGGAGAGACTGTGCTCCCCATGGCACACACATGTACTCGCACCCTACGTGTTCCGAGCTCCGACCATTCAAAGTGAATTATGTAATGTGAATATAAGCGTGCAGTGTCTGAAGACGAATTAAAACCATTAGTATTGCGAGCATCGGATGTACGGGGCACAGTGAGTACGCTCATAAATGGTTCACGTGTTTCAATTGCGTGCAATAATTGGCCCCACAGTAATAATAATAATAATCTGACGGAGAATTAGACACTAATTCATATTTTCCAACGCCCATTCGAACGTGCCGCATAAAGCATCGTCGACGGCTCTGTATGTGTTTCCGTTGAATCGAGTTTGTTTTTTTCAAATACGTTGAATGAACGTAGTTAATTAATTATGAGTATGATGATTATAATTATGTAGTTAATTAGCCAAAAATGCAACAGAGAGTCATTTTCTATACTTTTATGTATTTATTTGTATATATAGCTCTATATATATGTAGCATCTATATTCTATACAGCAGCAGCAAGCAAGCCAGCCAGCAAAGCATATTTATCGTATATATCGCGTATATAGGTACGGCTGTATTTACACAGCGCAGAGAAATCTGAATACTAAGAATTTATTAGCTTCGGTTATCACGCATTCTGTTTGTTTGTTTATTTCTTATTGAATAATTGATATATTTCTATGTACTTATACATACTATTATATTTAATTAGGTGAGCAATTTACCGTCGTTAAAATATTAAACATATTGCAGTAAATTATGGATTTAAGTTGAACAGAAGAGAACAAAAAACTTGTTGTAACATTATAAATGAATTAAAAATAAATAAGAGAAATTTCTAAACACCTGTGTCTCTGTGCTACGCACGCTGCCCCTTCCGACTTCGACCAATCTGTGTCTTCGAGCTCCGACCGATCATTTCACACCAGCAGAAAATTTGATCTACGTGTGAGTTTCTTTTCTTCAATTTTCGCATACTTTCCTGCTGCGGTACGTTCGCAATTCGTTACAGCGTCTCGCTTATGGCAATTCAATTAGTGACACAATAGCTTCGACAACTGAATAATGAACCTCCAGCACGTATACGTCGCGAACCTTATGATGCGTACCTCATAGACGAATGTTCCTCAGGCCCCTATGTTGAAGAGAGAATATATTTCAACTGCCGGAAAAAAAACGTGATCGCCTGACTTCGGGCTCAATTATTTTTCTTGCAACTTGTTTGCATTTCTGTCGAAATAAATTGATCAATAGCATACCTTCCCTGAAAGCCCATATATGCATATCGAAAATGATTCAACAGATCCTTAGAGAATCGATTGCAACGATAAAGGGATCGTTTGAGTGGCTTCAAAGAGATCTGTTGTTACTTTGATCTACTCAACTCATTGACATTGATGAGCCTTCCAGGGTTTCATTCAGCATAAATCAAGCGAAAATATATTGAGTGGATGGATCCTATCAAGATTTTTCCAACCAGCCTTTCATAGTTGAAATCGATACAGAAATGGCTGAGTTAAGGCTATTTTGGTGTTTGGTAGCGTCTGCGTGTGTGCGTTACGTTGTGTATTCACGTTGTGCGAGAGCTTATAAACGATCTGGGTACATATATTTAAACACATTGCACTGGTGCCATCACAAACATGCGAATAAATACGTATAAACTGGTAATGAAAGCAAATTGTGTTTTGCGAAATTCATGCACACGTCATAGTCAAAAGATGAAAAGCTTTGCGCCATTCCCGCATATTTAATGTGGAGGGGACGCACATATAAACGACGTAGAACAAATAACCAACCGAATCATGTAAGTTTAATGTCTGTAGTCGACGACGTGAAGAGCATACAGTGGCCGTGGGTAGTAGGTATACTGGTGGATACTGTGCGTGTGCAGGATGCACGAAGAACGGTACGGCTATACTATCCTATGGTGGAGGTATATCTAATGTGTATGTGCTCGTGCACGCCAAACATTTTCGGTGTAGTTTCATACATTCACCATGCACGGATCGCAATATCGGCGGCAACGTTCCGTTCCTACACGCAGCTACGGCAATCATCGTCCTTTTTTTATGTCGTCTCATTATCATATTCAGCTTGGCGCACTCGGTGTGCCAAATAAACAACACAACAGGTAATAATAACATCGCTCGTTTTCGCCCGAACACAAGCGAAATGCACATATTGCGATATAAAACATTAACATCCGAGCATCGTGCAATTGATGCGGTGCAAACGGCAAATACTATACCTATACACGATCGATGTATTTTGTGTGTTGATTGCTGTTACCACCCTACACGCGTAGCAAAATAAATGCGGAAAAATTAATGGAACGAACGCGGAGCTTCTCGATTGCGCTTCTGTCATGCACGCCCAGACACACGCACTCATTTTGTTTCCAGCAAGGCCGAACCACAAATATTCATATCCATAATATTCCGATGAACTACGAGTATGTAACATTTAAACGAACTTTATACCGGAACTGAACTTTTTCGAGAGAAACCTATCAATCGCATCCTACACGCTAACTTTACGACTTCCGCATTCCGTATCACGTCATACGTATAATTGCTTAAAAGATAAATAGAGCATTATTGCGTATATGTAATCAGATCAGAACTATCCATCTGTTACGTAATACGTAATCACGATGGGCATATTACGTCAATAGTTAGCAGTTTAACTGCCATGTCAGACATACTGTCTGACAAGACAATTTTGTAGACCGAAATACGTCAGCTCGGGCTTGTGGGAAATGTGAAGGAGCCAGTTATCAATTTCTGTCTCAACAGCGACACTTCTCACTTCTTGAATAGTTTTGCCATAGTGATACATTTGACCTATTTTCTATTGCTAAGGAAACACTATTTCTAGGACAAAAAGTATTATCGTAGTAGGACAATGGATAGCTAGTCCATTTGCCTTTCTAACGAGCCTCACTTGATCCTCATATGTCTATTTTTACGGGAACGGCAGCCATTTTGTCTAGAGGTTTTTTTTTCGTTTGAAAAACGATTTGGCAGCATCAAACCGGACAAGAAAAGTTGAAAATCTTGATGTAAATGGATAGCTGGTCCCGAGACCTTTCCAATGCTCATGGAAATGGCAACGATTTTTCGAAAATTCTATTTTTTCGATTTTCCTCGAAAATGTGTCGGCAGTTAACGTGGTAATGAACAGTACCTAGTTAACAATTTTTGATGTCCTCATTCGAGCCCATGTTATACTCGACCGAGATGGGGGAGGGGAGCTACTTCCATTGATTTCTGTAAATTTCCCAAATCGTCCTTCGTCGCCGCTTCATTCCACGAATCCAATTTAAATTAGGTGACATCTTTCTCGTTTGGTTCGCTACTTTGGCGAATATGATTTCGACGGCACGCACACGTATTAGGTGGATAACATCTTTGTATTCCTGTTGGAATTACATAATTTGCTTTTTGTGCCATTTAGTTGGGCAGGCACTGTGTACGGTCTGTCGTTGTGGCATACGCAACGATTCGGCGAGTGAGTTTGAGTTTGGAACGTATCTGAAACCGAGCAAAATGATAGATAGGGAGACAGAAAAGTAGGGCAGATGAAAATACCTTGAAATGAAAAAAAAAATTGGGAAAATGAACGTGACGAAGAACAGGATGAAACTTTGTGTGCTGGAAATACTTCTATCGATTTCTGCTCACGTTTCAGACGATAGCGACTGCAGCCCGCTGATTATGCATTCTGGGAATGCATCGATAAAATTTATTTTCAGTTTTTCATTTCGATTGCGCTTCAATGATGGCTTGTGATGATCTGCGATAGAATGTCTATTTTGCTGGTCGTGGATCGGCCCGAGAAATCTTTTATTTATTTTCGATTCCCTCGAAATGCCATTCATAGCGACCGCTCTGCGCCTATATTACGTATTAATAGGTGAACACTGAGCACTCGTATGCGACAGAATGCCCATTCGATGATGAATAATTGATTGGAACGCGGTCGGCTCACACAAGTTGCTAGCTGCTGCTGTTGTCACTCAAATGAGTGAAATGGACGATTTTCGGAAGTGAAATCACAATGCATGTCATCAACTTATATAATAATAGTATGATTCTATTCGTGAATATCTGTCAGACCGATCATATCACATATGTTGTGTATTGTGCAACCGAGCCACTCATAATCGGGCGCACGTTTGTACGCAACTGGCAACTGTGTTTAATATGATGTTCCATATCAGTCACCTACCGCATTAACTATTTATGAACTGGAGAACAAAATCAAACAGCAGAGCGCCCAATCAAGGTATCGATGTTTAATCGAGGATTGTGTCATGGTTCGATTGAATGTACCAGTATAATGGCATGAAGGTGGATACTGTCGCAATTCGTTTGAAGAAATCCGATTCCGCTACACTGCAGTTGCGTGCGATGGGTCCCGTCGGCGTCCGATTCGGCTCAATGTTGTGAACCCGTCGGTTGTGCAACATTGGCTCGTCGAAGAGTCAACGTTCACTTGTTCAGATAACGACATGGTTTCTTATCCACTCGGATGATATGACCATACACACGGTTTGTCGCCTACGTGCATCAATGTTCAAGTTTCATTCGTGTTCGCGAACTCAATATAAAAGGCACGGACGATGTTTAATCAAAGTTTCTGTTATTCTCTTGGGATCGTTTGTCTGTGCGTTGCCGCTGTCACTTCTGCCGACGGTGAGAATCTATTATTCCTCGGATGATCGAATCGTTAAAAGTTTGTTTTTCCATTCGTTGGTCGTCCCACAGAATGCCCAGGCTTGCGGATTTTTCCACGTGGTCGATGGGCTGCTCGACCTGTAGTCGATCCGAATGAAGTTCGAGCCCTGAAACATGCAGTATTCGTCGTGGTCCACCACTCGAACACCACCCAGTGCTTTTCGCATGGAAATTGTCAACAGCAAATGCGCCGTCTGCAAAGTGAGCACCAAGCAGAAGGGCAGAATGACATCGCCTATAATTTTTTGATTACGTCCAGCGGTGCTGTATATGAAGGACGTGGATGGAAAGTGCAAGTCGATGCACCAACAGCGCAAGGTTTCATCGATCGTTCCCTGAGCATAGCATTCCACGGGACATTCGAGACATTATTACCGAAAGATGCGGCTATGACCGCGTATGAGTCGTTGGTCGAGTGTGGCCGACGATTGGAAGTAATCGTGGGCGATAAGAAATCACCAGTTATTACGCATCGTCAATTGAGGCACACGAACTGCCCGGGCGCCTCTCTCTACAAATACATAACGACTTGGTCGGATTTCGAACCTAATCCCCGATAGATTTCGTCGGAAAATTATTCTGAACTGAAGTTGCGACGCAGAAATAAACATTGTTTTCGCCATTCATTCAATCGGAATTTCGAATTGACACAATCTTTGCCCCCCCCACCTCTTGATAGACGTGACAATCGACGAGCTCACGAATCGATTTCAAGGGTAAGTAAATCATGTGAATCGTCCATTGGACGACACTTCAAAATACATTGTATGCTCTGCTCGGTGCCCATGTCAACGTAATTCCTTATCGGACGCCCGAGTGCTCACTTGATTTGGGAACAAATAAATCGGCGAAAACATTCAATTTAAAACGAATATTTGTTTCGGAAAACCATATTGTTTGTCGGAATGCAAAGAAGAGGCATCAAAAATGAGGAATCCAGCAATCGGCAATCAATGTACCCGAAATGAAATCATTTCGACAGTGCATTCGCGCAGGTATCAGCGATCATGGAGCACTCGTATTGTTCAAAACGGGGCAAAAACAGGTATCTTAATACAGCGAGTATTCTACAAAATAACCATAACCGCACTGGATGTGCTCGTATTGAACAAATCGCACCTGCCGCGGCTAAGTGATTCACTTTAAAAGGGTTTTGTGCTCAGACCACACGAAATTAAGCGCATCCGCTTGAGTTTCATTCAATTACGAACACGAAACATGTCGCCCTCAGCATGTATTCAGAAGAGACGAACTGACGTAATGGGATTACTTACCCAATGCTGTATGTAATGTACCTGTACCTATCCTATGGTATGGGTCCTGCTGTATCCGTGCAAACAAATACATTTCCTGTGAGCAGGAAGTACGCAAAGACCGAACTTTCTCCCGGAAAAATATGCTCAAAGGACGTGATGCTTCACGGATTCGCATGATACGCTAGCTAATCAAGGATTATGCGAAGAGAAAAAACAAACATTGATGACTGGACAGATGAATTGATGGCGATGTCATGATCGCACCGATGAGCAATCCACGTGGATTTCGTGCCCAAAATACGGCGCCATACGACGTTCTCCCTCTCCCAACGGACAAAACTTACGACATTATACATATACAAAATCATTTTCCCAACATTGCTCGCTTTCTTCGAATCGATGTTCGGGACACAGTTACTTACTAATTTCCCACGAAATCGACGCATTCTTCTCGTCTCAAGTTTCACTTTCATCGCATGAACACAGTGAAAACGCTATTTTTGCAGATTTTCGCAGAATTTCTCTCAGCTATGTTGAGGCGGCCGGAGAGAAAATAAAATTAAAAAAAGCAAAAAAGTGATTCGCACAGAAGCAACAAAACGCCTTTACAAGAAACCAGTGCATAAAAATGGGAAGGTAGGAGTAGATGTGGTTTTATTATGGCGCACAACGTTTACGTTTATTCACGAATTGTTGGAAACGCTCCGGTGAAAATTTACGATACGAAAATCACGAGGGCCCAACGCAACACCGACACGTTCGAACATACACGCGCTTACTGTCTCTTCGCGGCAAATAATAAAGTAATAAAGAACACCATCGTAAACACAGCGGCAGCAGGCAGCAGACAACAATGGGCATGTAGAATGTTGAGCTGGCTCATTTGCGCGCGAACACTTCACGCTTTTAATGTACTGAGATTCGTTTTGATATTTCTCGAATTTTATGTTTTCTGCATTTTCGTTCATCGGAACGTTTTATATATTATTTTGATCTCTGGAGAGGCCCCGCCGTCCAATGTCCGAAGTGCCTTATATCCGTAATGCGCATTCCGAATTAATGCCATGCCGCATGGATGGCCCAAGCGTCTCTCCATAGAATTCTGTGAAGCGTTGACAAAAGTCGCATAAAAAGCCAACACAGAGACAGTGACGCGCAACAGCGGAATGGGCCATTGGACCGACATCAAAAATGTATTTTCAAATTTTGTCGTGTTCGGTCGAAAGAAAATTGTTGTCCAGAAAATCTGTATCGAACGAAACGGCGCAAACAACCGAATATGCGGAATGGGGAATAAGTGCCTGATGAGCATACGGTGTGAGTGTGTTGGCAAGTCAGAAACGGCGATACATAAATTGTGTGTAGATGGAAGTGCCATCAGACGCCGAGCACGTTGCATGGAAACGTCAAGAAGAAGAAACGAAAAAACAACCGAATGGAAGAACGAGAAAACATAGAAAAAGATGAAAAATACGAGCGCGTACTTTTTCTGAGTCGTGTCGTGGCCAAAGAAGCCATCAAATCGTACGATTCGCCGTGCGCGTCTAAGCCGATACACATTCGGGTTTCATGCTCCTAAATTCGATGTTGTGCAGCAGAACTTGGGTATTGAGTGTGTGTGTGTGTGCGTCTGTGCTCATGGTTTGTCTGCAGAAATCGTAGAGCATAAGATACCTATTGAGCTTCAATGTTGCGGTACGCGCCAATATTTTTATATACATCAAGCTCATTCGTTCGGGTGTTTTTTTTTTCACAGATCCATCGCTGCCATACCCTCTCCTCCTACCTCTATATATCTTGCTCTCTTTCTTTTCTGTTCATCGCTTTGCCATCAGCAAATGCGTTGGCCCGATCCATTTGTATGGCTGCGGTCATCGATGCGGAATGAATGGCACCGACGAAAAGGAAGAAGAAAAAACCAGCCAACTCGTGATGAAGTTTACTCGCCAATTTTATGCGCGACGCTCGCATCAATTTGAATGGGAAGATTCAAACCGTTGACAACGACCACCGTGTACGATGCCGACAAAATCGTTGAGGATGACAACGACACCGACAACGACAACGAAAACGAAAACGACGGAACGACAACGCCATCAACATCGCATACATGTCACATCAGATGGCCAAAGTTTCTGGTTGATATTGTACGTTGTACGACGACAATTTGACTTCGCTATTGTTATAATTCTGCGAAGCATAAGCATAACAATCTCATGATATTTTCGTTGTATTTTGAGAGTGTGTTCCGCACTCTGTACGCGCACACACCAATAGGTTGGTCTTCAACGACACGTTCTTAACGATTTTCCTGGATGTCTCAGTGCCCCTTGACGAGTGGAAAATCATTTTTGAGTTTCAACTCGATCGGACAACACCACATTCGTGTCAAAACGAATCCAGTTTGCATGGGAGTACATGTTCGTCAGCCATTTTGGACGGCGAAAGCTTGTGATCTGTGCAGAGTGAGGCTGATGGACGAATGCTGGGCTTCTAAAACTGTACCTCCCACACAATCTCAACATCCGCTCGTCCCTCGGCCTCACATTGCCGCTCAAACTGAGCAGATCATACGCTTTCATCGTCCAAGATGGCCGACATTCATATGTTTCCATCTGAACTAAATGCGCTTCGAGGAGATAAGCATGGCTCCCGATCGGGCTAACACTCAAATATGACTCTTAGGTCGTGAAATGACGCCTTTTGATGCCTTAATATCATGGAAAATCGAAGGACCATTCTAGTGTCCACGCTTGCCCATTCTCTATTTCACTCGCTCTCTTTCTCTCTGTGGCAGTATCGCGTAGTTAGTTCGTTACTACTCAACTTCCATTGCAGAGCACTTCAAACTTGAATTCACTACGCAAGTAAATGGCATCGTTTTATTTGCCGCCGTTGCTGCTGCTGCCGCTGTTCTCGTTGAGTTCGTCTCTCCTCCGTCGTCGCCTTTGTGTACTTCTTTGGAGATTCCCTGTGTGCCATTGTCAGTTGCGAACGGTACCAACGTCGCCGTTCGCGTGTATTGTTGAAAGACGACTGCAAGCGCACACGGCCACACAACGAAAATGTACTCCACATATGTCGATGGTCCACGGCGTGCGGAGCCAAGTGATCGAGAAACGAGT
>JANTFB010110202.1:0-12201 GCA_026546635.1 Porricondyla nigripennis | reverse complement strand
TTGGATGGATCGACATTGTATTGTTGTCCCGAATGCCAAATGGCCTATCCGGAACGCGGCCTAATCGAACAACATGTAATTTCACATGCGGTCGAACGGCGTTTCGTTTGCGACATCTGCAATGCGGCTTTGAAACGGAAGGATCACTTGACCAGGCACAAGTTGTCACACATCCCGGATCGCCCACATGTCTGCAATGTTAGTGTGAACTACGATCGGCCATGTCCAGTCCATGCATCTTCTCAATAATAAATCGTTTGATTTTCCATTTCGAACACAGATTTGCATGAAATCGTTCAAGCGCAAAGAGCAACTGACACTTCACATTGTCATTCATAGCGGAGAGAAGAAGCATCAATGTGGAGAGTGCGGCAAAGGTAAGCGTATTGAGTAGATGAAAACCACTGGTTTGCTAGTTGCCATTTTCGGCTCAATGTATTGGATGCACGAGTTCAACTACATTTCGGTCTACATGTTGCCGAACACGATCAAGTGATTCGACAGCGAAAATGGGAACGGTCGTCCAGTGCGGTCATCCAGTCGGGTGCTCCCGGATTTTCTTAAACGGTTGAACCCTATAAACTTTTTTGTTCTCGAACCTTTTGAATAGGATTCTATCGGAAGGACCATTTACGTAAGCACACTCGATCGCACATTGCTCGACGTGTCAAGTCTGAAGTTTCGGCCCAATCACAAACGACAAACGGTACTAATGGCACCGCCACATCGACCACTGCACAAGCAGCAAATACCTCCTGATCTTCCTACAAAGACTTCTGGTAATAACAGTTAGGGCAGCAATTTATATTTTCAATTTCCGCATGAAAATCATTTTTTCTGTTATTTTGTGATAAAAAAAACGGAACTCGTTTCCACCATTAGTACGTTCGGTCATTTCCATTCTGTGATTTATTTTTTCCTTTTTTCGTTGCATTTAGAGAATTGTTTTTCTTAAATAAAAAAAAATAATTTATTTTGTTTTTATTCAGCCATGAGACTTCTTTCAGCCGATCCGAAATATCAATTCGAGAATCTGAAATTGTTTTATTTTTTTCCTTTTCCTATTGCGTTTTAATTTTGAATGCAGTCGATCCTCATTGTAACGAATCACCATCACTGAGTCTCTTTTGATGAAATAAGAATTCGATCATCGTAACGAGGCTCGACGGTATGCAAATGCATTCATTCATACTTAGCATATATAGTTTTGCTCTAATCGCTGCGCTCAGCATTTTACATAATTTATTATGGTGTGCAATGCGAAATTACGCAACTGTGCATTCCCAGCACAATACCGTATACCAGAAGTCAATCGAATACATTTTAATAATAATAATGGCAAGCATGGAAGCTACCAGCAAACAATATTTTCAAGACGTACGAATACGATAGAATTAGACTTGAATCCAATAATAATTCTAATAAATTATTTCTAGTCCTAGGTATGTAATATTCAGCGCATGGAAAACATGTGCATATATAATTTTTATTCGGAATTAGTTCATAGTTGCGTCAATTTTCTCATTCGGACCGGGTTTCTCGGTTTCCATTTTCTTCTACGAAATGACGTACCTATACTCGTATATACTATACATATATGTAATTGTAATTTAAAAACAACAAAAAACTGTGGCATTGCTTTTCGTGGAATTCATTGTGCAATTATATTTTGTGTTGATTCATCGTTTTCCGTTTAAAATACATTATATAGGTATCTAGCATTTAATTACATTTCCAATTAATATTTCATCATATTTGATAATAATTTGTATTAATTGTGTATTTTATACCAACCATTTTTAGTATATCCTTTCCACAATTTCTACATGATACACTCTATTTATACCTATTTATTAAATATATTAATCGATGCATTTTATTCGAAGAAGAAAAAACCATATATAGTCCCGCATAGTCTGTTTTGGTGTGGCTAGGTTTTTCGACAAAAGCAAATTGAATTATAATTAGCTATGATGTGAGCCCATACAATACGGACATAAAATTTATTATAATTGTAATCACAAATAACAATAGAAATAATACTAACAATAATAATTATAATATTATATATGCTTATATACAGTGTAGCGTGTATAACTGCACATGTTCAAATATTTGAATTGGAAAATATGCATAATAATTTATGTGATAGGACAGTGGCTAACATGTGCCCGTAAATTATTTGCGAGAAGGTAAATTTTCGCGCACCAAATATTTGTTTCGTCTACTTTGCAATAATTTGTTCTTGATTGCACCTGAACTACATTTTTCCGAATTCATTCATAATAGATGCGCACAACCAAACCCACGAAGAACATCATGCTCGTGTTATTGGTTCGACAAATGCTCAAGGAATGGGAAAAATCAATAGCATATAGCTCGAAATGCATCAGGGAGAAGCAGGGAGGTATTCGTAGAAATTACTGGTGCCTTTCCGTTGATTCTAAAAATGGAGCGATAGCATTAATATCGAAAAATCATTTTATCGATTGTTCCATTTTTCCCTTCCAACATTTGGGCGCCATTTTCGAGTGATTTCCATTACTGAAAATGTACAGTCATTGCAAATACATATGTCTAAATTATTACCCATAATAATGACACACTCCGCATTATTGAATAACAGAAGAATATATAAGAGAATTTATATTTTTTTATATTCATTTGTGTGAGAAAACACACAAATGTTATCGGCTAGGCTGAATATGGATGGGCGAGAAGTAAAGGTTCGTACGTCTCCATCATAAATATACGATACGTGCGCTCCTCTGCATCTCAGCAATCAATATGGGCGAAATGAATTTGAGGAAACGAATGACAAAATGTAAAGGTACGTTATGTAGGTAGGCGTGGGGTACACGATTGTACTCAAAACGCATCGGACACGAAAATAATAATAATAAAAATAAAATAAAAATAATCAAAGAATCACAGCACCCGAATAACAAATATACTGAAAATGAATTCATAAATTAGTAAGGAAGAAAACAGTCCCATCATATATGGGAAATCGCTGAAACGACTCCCGAAAATAGGATGGAAATAAAATGTATTTTTGTAAAATCCCTTTAATCATCGTATCTGAAAACATTCTACAACTCACCATCGTCGGAGATACAAATGGAGATGGAGACTTTGCATTGATGAGTTTTTTCACAAATATTTAAAAAAATTGTTTTGTTCAGAAATACGTACCGGATATTAACAAATTACTCTGCAAGTAATCAAATCAAATAAATTTATACGAAAAGAAATGATTGCTAAAGTACAAAAGATACCATAACCACAACAGCAACTACAACAACAACAACATCAAGAATAACATCAACCACAAATGCAACAAACACAACCAAAATATGTATACAAAATAAATTTAGAAACATAACGTAAAATACAAATGAAAGAAACCAAAGTGTATGAATGAAGAACTAACAATAATTGATGAATATATTTTATTATCGAAATATACACACCCGCACTCACATGAAATGGCAGAGCATATAAAAATAATAATAATTATATTAATAATAATAATTAAAATAATATAGTATTAATAAATAGTATTCCGCAGAGAGAAATGAAAAAGAAAATACACACACAATATACATGAATCTGAAATCGGAAATCTGATTGATGGAAAACGTTTGCAGCACCAATCGTGCCGCGCACTCATTCCACAAGCCATCGATGGCTGTATATATTTTCTACGAAAATAATTATGACTGTCGCATAAATATTTTCCAGTTCAGATGAAATGCACAAATAAGTACTTGTAGGATTAATCCACTTTAATATGCTTTTATCATAAATTAAGAGACTCTCCCATTTGGTTCAGAATTGCAATTCATTGGTGTGAACGCCGAATGGCAATCGTTTTCGAAACGATATGCCGAATCGACCCATATACCCATGGAATATGAAGCATTTGAACGTAGACTTATTTCCACCAAAAGATTCATCGGCAAGTTTGAAACGAATGTTTAGTTTGATAATGATTTTACCATTTTTTGTGTACGATTCGATTCGCAATAATGAATAAAAAGATAAATGAATAAAAGTCATCTTTTATTGAAAACAACGCTCAGTGGTTTCAGTGCCGATAAGTGGAATTGTTCACAAGATCGTTAGTGCGATGCGAACGCGCGGAGGACATCCGGACTTGCATTCGTGAGTGAGTATCAATTATATTTCCAAAATGGATTGTGAATCGAGGTTTGAACTTTCGATTTGACCACATCATGCTTGCGCCGCTGTTATGGCAACCCCAAATTCAACTACTCATTCGGTGACAGTGTTGTCGCGCAACGAAGAAGCAATAACACACCACTTTGCATGTGTCAAAATATGTCAACACAAGTCTGATGTGTATGTTCCAATTGTGTGTCTTTTTTCCACATCTTTATTTTTTTGTCTATTGGTCGCTAGTGAAATGAAATACGCGATAAGAACAGGACAACACATTGATAGCAATTGGATGAGTGAAAAAATATAATTTATTAATCAATTGATTGCGTGAAATCTAATCAAATGTGCAGCTTTAAAAACCCATGAACATCGCCATCGAATTTGTGCGTATGCAAGGCCAAAAAGTGCCTCATGTATTGTGAATTAATAATGTGAATGCAAAACACACGAAATCTATTCTGTTTTGCGGAGTGAAAAATGCCATCCAGAATGACAGCAGCAATACGCCATCCGATCATCCTGACCGTTTTTTGCATTTTTTTTGCGCGAATTGCGTCAGCCAACGAAAACAAAGTAATTACCTCTCTGAGTCAAGTGTGTGATGTCAATTTTGGTTTTAACGATAATCGTTTCACAGGATTGCACCGATATTGCGAGAGACGATGTGCCATTGCTCGTGTTCTCAACATTAGGGGGCGGATTGACGGCCGTCGATCCAATCACAAGCGAAGTCCGTTGGAGCATCGATGATGGTGTGTACTGCGTAAAATCGCCTGATGCCAACGCTCAATTGCGACTCAATGCCCGACCAAATCGATCTAAATTACTTTATCGTTTCGTTCATTGCAGAGCCTGCAATAAGGGTGCCAACGCCGTCCGAATCAACTGTGCCACCATATTTTCCCGATCCACGAGATGGCAGCTTGTATCAGTTGGGGGATATGGGTGGTTTGAAAAAGTTGCCATACACAATACCGCAACTGGTGGCCAGTGCACCATGCCGTTCGAGCGACGGAATCCTGTATTCGGGTAAAAAGAAAGACACCTGGTTTCTTATCGATCCGAAGACAGGTCGTCGCGAAAAGGTCGTCGGATTTGGTGCCGATAGTAAGGACTCCATCGGGTGGGCAACATCGCGTGCCGTCTATTTGGGACGAACCCAATACACCGTGCTCATGTATGACAGTTTAGCCAAAGATAAGAACACGAAGCCGTGGAATGTCACGTTTTTCGATTATTCGGCGCACACAATGGCACCCGAAGTATCATCTGAATACGGTATGGAGGATAGTTCTGGACGATCGAATGTCAACCATGTTCCACCGGATGGTGTAATGATTAAATTTTAATTTTATTTGGGTTGTGAATAGAGTGGCTCCATTTGTCGGGAAGCGAAACCGGTATGGCAGTGACATTGGATCGGAATAAGGGAACGTTTTTGTGGCAAAAAGATCTATCGAGTCCAGTTGTTGCTGTTTTCCTACTGGGACCAGATGGCCTGCTAAGCGTACCATTCACCACTGTATCGGATGGGACGCTCAAGAGTATCGTCGACTATGCACGTGATGGTCAACAGAACGATATCAAGTTGTTGTGAGTATTAATGCGACGTCATGACTCTCCGGGTGGTGCTCTATACGTATGTGTATGCTGTAGTGGATGTTGAATGTAGATCGTTGCGCCATACGCCAGCAATTACACTAAAATGTCAAAAACTGAAAATTCGGCAGACCTCAGAAATGTAAATTCGCGATGCCAAAGTCGACAAAAATATTCCTTTGTTTACGCAAGTGTTTCTCCACACCGTAACATGCTATTTCGTACGCCGGCAGCAACCATTGTCTACACATGGTATTGAAATAATTGCTGTGTACATGTATAAGTGCGCAAATTCTTCTTCCATTGCTCCCCGTTTCGACGCCGCGAAACAATAATCGCACCCAATTCGCATTTGGATGTATTTGAAAATCAACACAAACATGTGTTCTCGTTTTCATCTCAATGTGAAGCTTCACAGTGGATACATCGAGTGATCGAATAAGTTCTAGTCGCGCGAAACGCGATTCAAAAGATTTTTTGTGTTCAACTTCGTTGCCGCCATTCAGAATTGTTTTGACACTTACCGCGGAATCGTTACACCGGTCGACCAAGTAGCAATGACCAGACGTATCATTGACGTATTCCATACGAATTTGTACATTTGTTTAATGATTTGTTTGCTCTATTCGAAAGTAAATCTTGATAATTCCATTTCAATTACTTATTGTTGCTGCTGTTGTTGTTGTTTGACCAATTACAGCCAAAGTTTGTACGTTGGCGAGCACATTCATGGACTCTACGCTCTACCGGCTCTCGTCGACAAGAGTACAAAGACAATTTCAGCCGATCCACCAGTCAAACTCATCGACGGGCCACGGCGAACGAGTGATATCAATCCGAATTTGGTGTATTTGAGTACATTGCTGGATACCAGCAACAACAAGAATAAAAATGTGGTCGTGCTAGGTCATTATCAAATGCCTAAAGTGAGTGAAGAGATGCAATTGAGCATCACACCGCCAAAGCATCTGCATCAGCAGCAGTTGCGTCAACCACCAGAAAAGTCGGAGTCACAGGAAGAGAATCAATTGATGGCCACAACGACAACCAGTCCAAACGAGGACTACAAAATTTGGAATCTGAATTTGAATAAGGCGAATGGCCTTAAAAACAATGTCATCGAACCACCACCTCCGTCAGCTCGCCATACGTTCTTCGGAAGCGCACGAGAGACCGTTTTCATGAATATCGGCATCATATCACCAAAAGAGTACATCTCGGCATTGTATCGTCAATCGCAATCGTGGTTGGACGAACGCGAGAGTAAAATATTGAAATTGTTGCTGATAATTCTGTCAGGTTCGATCGTTGCAATGTTCTGGTACTTAAAGCATACGGTTCGCGAGCTACGGCAGCAGAGTCAAAGCGGTTCGCAAACGATGAACATCGGAGGGAAAGGGAGCTATCAGGAATTAGTTGAGCTGGGAAATGGCATTATTCAAGTTGGGAAAATTAGTTTCGACCCGAACGTGGTGCTTGGCAAGGGATGCGAAGGCACATTTGTATTCAAAGGCAACTTCGAGAAACGCGACGTAGCCGTCAAACGTCTATTGCCCGAATGCTTTACACTGGCCGATCGTGAAGTAGCCCTGTTGCGGGAGAGCGATGCCCATGAGAATGTGGTGCGATATTTTTGCACCGAACAAGATCGCCAGTTCCGATATATTGCCGTCGAATTGTGCTCGGCCACATTGCAGGACTTCACCGAGGGCAAACTGGATGCATCGATCAAGGACAGTATTTCGGTCATGGAAATACTGAAACAAGCCACAAATGGATTGATGCATTTGCACAGTTTGAATATTGGTAAGCAAGAGAGTCGAGGGTGCAATTGTTGAACAACCTTCCTAATTCACCTATAACTCCATTCAATCCATAGTTCATCGTGATATAAAGCCCCCGAATGTACTGCTGTCGCTGCCAAATGCTCACAATGCAATTCGAGCGATGATTTCCGATTTTGGACTCTGCAAAAAATTGAATTTCGGCAAGACGAGCTTCTCGCGGCGCTCAGGGGTGACCGGCACCGAGGGGTGGATAGCGCCCGAGATGTTAAAAAGCCAGCGAACGGTAATTGGATTTTTTTTAACTCCAGCTTCAAATGATCGACCATTCCACTGATTCTTATCCATTCCATTTTGGCAGACGACTTCTGTAGATATTTTTTCATTGGGTTGTGTATTTTACTATGTGATCTCGAAGGGCTCCCATCCTTTTGGTGATTTAGTGAAAAGACAATTGAACATTCTATCGTATGAGTTTGAATTGAAAATATTCAACCACTCTCAAATGGACAGCACGTCGGTGCTGGCCGAAGAATTGATAAGCGAAATGATCAGCAAGGATCCCGCAAAACGTCCGTCAGCCAAGGCCGTTCTGGCGCATCCGTTCTTCTGGAACTCCGAAAAGATTTTAAATTTCTTGCAGGTAAACACCAAATATGAACTATTCACTGGGTTTGTTTTTTTCGAAATAACACGAATTCGATTCTTCTTGAACATAGGATGTGAGCGATCGAGTCGAAAAACTCGATTATCAAATAGAGCCATTGAAAACATTGGAAAAGAATAGTAAATACATCACACGCAATGACTGGAATCTACATTTAGATGCAACGATCACATCCGACCTGCGGAAGTATCGTGCTTACCAGGGCAATAGTGTACGCGACCTAATGCGTGCACTGCGTAACAAGGTAAAATGGAAGAGAGCTCCGTTGAAAGGATCGTAGCAAATAATTCTTATTGTTGTAATCACCTGCAGAAACATCACTACCATGAGCTGTCAGCGGAGATGCAATCGAAATTGGGCGCACTACCGAATGGATTCACGTCGTATTGGATTGATCGGTTTCCGCGTCTTTTGTCGCACAGCTATCACGCCTTACAAAATTATTCAAACGAACACTCGTTCCACTCGTACTACGCAAAAGAATTTGTTTTCTCGAAGCCACAATATTTCTACGAAGCCACCGAAGATTTCGTACCAACTGAGCCGACAAAGTATCAACGTGATAGTCCCAAAAAATATGCCAAAGACTATCGTTACAAGCAAAGTGATAATGGTGGAGGCGTCGGTGGTGGTGGTGGAGGTGGTGTCGGTTTTGGTGGTGCTGCTAGTGCAGTCAATAAACTGTTCTCGAAGCCGTTTGGCATCGGCGACAATAATAATAGCAATTACACAAAGCCGAACAAAAAAGGCTCATACAATTTTCATCGCAATAGCATCAACAATGCTAGCGACATAGGACCGTCGACAATTTCAACGTCGACGGCCACACCAACCATATCAAATGAACCGATTGTCGATGCAGATGGTTTCATTCGCGTTCGATCGAAAAACAATTCTCAAAACACTAATGCAAACTTCAAAAAACCTTCGGAAAACATCCGATGGACGATGCCCAATCGGGACGACAATTGACCAATGACATTTGTTGATAACGATTTTCGGAGACCACTGTCTTTGTTGTAGCCTAATTGACATTTTTAGTATTTACTGTTTTTACTTATTTTTACTATTAGGCAGAAATGAGAGAATGATATGAGGAGCCAATTCTGTGGACACTTCGAATTCCGAAGTATTTTCGCAGAAAGATTAGATGTAATTTTGTAAAATTCAGTGCTAGGCTCACCATGTGGAATTGGAGTGGGGTCTGTGCGGTTCATGTTGTTCTTATATATTTTCGTTTCATGAAAAATGGGAAAATCGGTGTGGTAATTGTGGAATTTTGAAATTGGGTATGTTCGCGAGCATACTCAAATATCGTGTGTGTTATACTGGATATATTGCACCTGTCTGTGATAAATGTTCAATAAACTTGAATGTATAAAGTTTTCACATTACAACAGTGCGTTCGAGCACGCATATACACACACAAACATACAATCTCTGTCACACACACACACAAACATTCCGTATTTTTTCCGAAATGTTTGTTGAACACTGCTACAACCTAATGGTTATCGCACATAATTGCGATAAACAAATTCAAATCACATCTTTTGTGTGGAAGTAAATTTCAATATAAAATTGTAATACAGAAAAAAAAACAAATTTCGAAATATTTGTATTTTATTCCACTGGTCGCGGAGCAAATCGGAAGTAAGAAATTCAAATTCGTTCCGTTTCCGGAAAGATGATGATGATGATGATGATGATGTACACCCCTTAATTGATGTAAGTTTCCTTTGCTTTTATTATGAAGAAACATTGTTGTAGGGTAAACATAAATAGCCTTAAAACTTAAATATAAATATTATTTTTATGTGTACATAAATATGCAGAATGAATGATTCGTATTCGAATTTACAGTATACTTGCATACATGTGAATATGTTGAATATGGAAAATACACAAAACTATGCGAGCTATTTTTGATCGCAAGCCCAAACATTTTACTACTGGGATAATTAATTTATATTTCTATATTTATGTTTAAATATTGTGTGAATAAATACCTTCATAAATAAATAGAGAATTAGTTTCAATTAATTATTATTATTATTATTTTCTCCAATTTGTGTAGAACGATGCGCGCATAACTTATACCGCCCAAAATTGATTGATCGTTTTTCGTTGATTCTCGTATTCAGATATCACAAAAGAAAAGAAACAAGTCGCAACCACCAATAATCATTATTTTGTGAGACCTAAATTATTTCGGTATTTCAGGTTCGTCGTTTTCATAGCCTGGCAACGATATTATTTTACCAGCAACAATGACAACGTCATCGATGCGATCCCGAACAAAGAATAAGAATGGGCGATCGATGACCATGCTTCGTTCGGTCTGAGCATTTGAGCGGAACGAATTGGCGGCCGTTAGAACGTTTTCACCGCTCGAGCCTTCGTCGACATGGAATGAGACATGTTGCTGTATTTCACCCACACGCAGTTTTTGATCTTTGCTGATGCCACTGAAATCGGCCTTCGATGTGAATACCGAGGCAAGTCCCTCTTTGGCCAATGTTTTCTCGGCACCGCTCGTTGTTTCTACTTGGAATTTCGGGAGACTGACATCAATCAATTCATATGACAAATTGGCCGTGATTTCGTGCAGACAGTTCGATGTCATGTCAGCTATCAATTGTCGTAAGCCATCTCGCGACTTGGGCATGATCACCAACATAGAGTAGCGTTCATTCTATAAGTACAAAAGAGAAGATGAAATTTGATTACGATGAAATTTGATTAGAACGGGAACTACGTGGGCCATCGTGCGACATGCACCGGCTTACATCGTATGGGAATTCGATGGCTTCACAGTTCATTTTCGCCATTTCACCGACACTGTAGTAACCGCGTGATCGCATCATTTTGACTGGAGTTTTATCATCTTCGGATGTGTAGAACACACTATCGCTTCCATCGCGCAAATGCTATTTGGAATTAATTGATTGTGGGATTGCATTGAGCATTAACGGACTTGATTGTAAGATTACATTGAGCAAAAACAAATCATACCTGGAAAGGGGTGGCCCAATTGCCGCGATAGTAAAGCCCATTGAAAAGCATCATTTTCGATTCATATTTGTCTGCAGCACCCTCTGCTGCATCCTCCTTTTCGCCGACAATCGAATTACCGCTTATGATGGAAGCGCCATCGGCTTCATTGCCACCACCGAACGCTTTACCTAATCGGCTCTCTTGTGCCTGCATAATTTCCATTTCTTCAAATTTTTTCAATGGTAACGTGAACTTTTCTGGCTCATCGATCTTGGTCGTCGCCGTAGTAGCATCAGTAGGTGCTGCGTCCGTAGTTTCCTTCTTCGCGTTGGCCGATGGAATTTCGTCACCGCTCGATTCAATTTCCCGCTTAATTTCCGGTACCTCGACGTATTGGCGATCTTCAACGACTTCATCGAATTTTGATGCATCTTTCTGAGCATCGATACGTGCCTCGTCGACTGGATCCGACTCTGCTTTCAACGTATCAAAGTCAATAACATCCTTACTGTTATTTTTGCTACCTTCGGCAAGTGTCTTTGTCACTTGCGTCGCTTCGCTAGTCTTTCCAGCCTCACCCGTCTGCACTTTCGACGATTCCGATGTCGACTCTTTCGTATTAGATGCCGGAGACGATATTTCGCCTTCATTCAAGTCATAGAAGGAATCGCGTTCGATTTCCTTTACAGTCACGTAATAGTCGTTTGCCAATACATTCTTGTAGGACTCTTCGACCGAATTGTTCTTGTAAATGTAGAACCATGTCCGGAATTGTGGCACCACATGCGGATCTTTTCCTTGGAAGTATTCGATGACATTCCTGTAAGCCTCACGAACAGTTTCCCGATTGTCTGGATGTTTCAGTACCGCTGCGATGTCGTTGTTTGTATCAACGCCAGCCCCTTCACCCAATATGGTTAGAATGGTCGAAAATCCAAACGGCGAGAATACAAAGTTCTTGTTATTTTC
>JANTFB010110091.1:0-12212 GCA_026546635.1 Porricondyla nigripennis | reverse complement strand
TCATCTTAGTTGGAAAGTAGGGGAAAACACTTTTGTTTTAAATTTTTGTATTTTTTTTTTATTATATTATTCAAATTAAAGAGCTCGTGCAACTCCATACCGTCGCAGTTCTACGAGCAGTTCCTCGCAGTGCTATTCCGTGCCGCTCCAAGCCAGCAGTCAGCTTCGTTGACTGCTCGTTGTTCTTAAAATTTCTTAAAATAAGCCCTGCTCCACACACACAGGAACACTCATTTCAACGGATCTCGCATGAGCAATGAGCATGTAATCTTTGACGTATTATTCTCGTAGAAATTGTGGCTGGTGGCATGGAGTGTGCACGAGCTCGTGCATCCATTCCGTTCTCGTTACGTCAAATGCCATGCTTTCAATGTGCAATTTTGCAAATCAACCGAAGAAAACAGACCGAACGGACGGGGAAAAAGTCCAAACGAAGAATGATAAAAATTGCAGAGAGGAACGCGCATACGGGTCGAATTGACCGCGTTCCGCACGTGAAGGGGGACGGGATTGTTGCTCTTGCTGCATACACGCAAGATTCATTCTTTCATATTGAATTAGAGCAGCGGTAAATGCTGCTAAACGTAGAATCGCATGGATGCCGCGCCTATATAGCGAGATGTACTTGGATCTTGGACTTGGACTGACTTCCACCGGCTGCACTCTTCAGCCCACTCGCTGTCAGAATCAGACACACCGATGACTGCGCGACGGCCTGAACCGGGTACGACGACGAGCAAAAATCGCACCACCTGTTTTGCTTTGCTTTAAGTGCTTTACTGTTGTAGCTGCCGCTTCGCATTGGTTTCGCTTTGCACGTGCTTCGTCTGCTCCACAACACGTACGGCGTACGCGTCCGTCCCCGTACCATTCGCTTGAATTAAATATCATCTGAGCACACCGAACGGAGGAGCATGCGATGGGATCGTACACAACTCGCGCCCATACCCGGTCGTTCCATTGTGCACTTTGCGTTCCATCGTACATCGTCTGCTCGCATCGAATCGTGCGAAGTGGAGACGAAGAAGAAAGGAGAGAAAGAAAAAAAGAATTGCATCTCATCAGCCAATTCCAACGAATAACATTTCATCGTACTCGTACAGTGTGCGAGCACCGTGAGCAGTCAATGTGTGTGCTTCACTGCCGGCAGGTCCGTATGGGTGTGTGGAAGTAGCTATGTCGCTGCGGATAATGGATGCACGCAGCAGTATGGCACTGCCTGCATAAATGGATGCGCGTTCAGCGTGTCGTCGCTGCAAACCATGGGGCATTCGGCGCTGCAACGCGTTGTGATGGCAATTTACGACGAAACGTCACGGTGCAATGCATTACGGCCCATTATTACCATCACATCATGCAGCATGCAAGACACATTCGCACTCACACACGAACACGACCATGGCCCATGATTTGCCTACGGTCGCGATAATGTCTCGTGTGCGAACGCTACAGGTTTTCTTTGCCATTGCCGTCGAATTGGAATAAGCGCGCCATTCTCTTTGCCACACTCGAGCTCACCCACTCACTTACTGCTCTCCAACTTGGTTGCGGCGAACGCCAACGAGTGTCTCCGCACTGATAAAGTACGAACGTAATGAAAATTGTAGGCACAAATAATGAGCATAAATGGAAATTGAAACCGCAACCAGAAATGACACATATGAAAGGCGCATCATCGCATCAACTGTAATCAGTCACTTGCAGCCGGTAGATGGGCGAAGTGCGAGCGATACCTGTGGCAAAGGCATGTCGCATGTGTGAGCTGTTGGGTGACAGTTTCCGCGTTTCAGATGGAACTCGCCCGCCCCCCACTCCCATTCAACGTTCTTGTGCGGTGCATCCAGCGACAAGAGTTTTCCACACATCAGAATTTTCGTGTCGCCATCAAACCCACTGTACGGTTGAGTTTCGACATGAGCGGAGGATGGGTCGCACGTAGCACGTAATTTATAATTGACGTAAAACGACTTTTGCGCATTGTTTGTGCTCGGAATAAAAGTGCAAACGAAACATGCGCGTTCGGTATGTATGACAAGGTGGAATCGAACGTGCCATGGTTGCGTTCGGGCGCGTATGGGAAATGTGGAACGCTACGCGACTCAGACAGGGGCACGAGCAACGAGCCGCGTGAGCCGTCTA
The DNA here is from genome assembly GCA_026546635.1 of Porricondyla nigripennis. NCBI lineage: Eukaryota > Metazoa > Arthropoda > Insecta > Diptera > Cecidomyiidae > Porricondyla > Porricondyla nigripennis. The sequence continues at coordinate 10,073 of JANTFB010110091.1, read as the reverse complement.
TCATTGTCAGCATTGAAATTGTCGCTATTCCAAGCCTAGCTCGTTCCTGTGTGCCGCGACTGCTGGCGACCGCAACACCGTTTATGGATGCTTCGTCGATCGTCGCTGGTACGCAGACAAGCGCGCTCAAGAACGAATTCTCGTCGTTGCGACAGACGAACATGGGAAGGCGGTGTCGGACGGTGTGATGGCCATCAAAATTACCTGCGTTTTGCGGCTGTTTAATTCAATTGAATTTGTTTCTCGTACGAGCACAGTCGCAGTGGCCGACACGCGAAGTCGCGAAGAAATATTTTTTTCGTTTTTTTTTCTTCTTCTGTGTTTGGCGAACGCAACGGATATATATGGAAATGGTGACTGGCCGAATGGTCGCGTTGATACGCCGCACGTGATAGTTAGTGGATCGCTTTTATTTGCATTCCAATGACTATATCGCTCCATGAGCTAGCTGTTGACTGCGTGTCGTTCCGTTTTATGATCATTGTTATGAGTTTTCGCGTGCGCGTCATGCATTCGTTTTCATATTGGCAAGTGTGTCGCATGCGTGCTGCATACTCAATTCGAGCGTCGATGGTGTCGTCTATGCGATTCTCAGACGACGATCAAAGGCACCGAAACACAGTTGGTCAATGCGTTGACAGCGCGGCACAATTTCACGTGCAGCAGTCGGTCGAGCGTTCACCAAGAGGGAAGAGGTTGGCACATAGACGCAAAGCAGAAAAAAAGTGCCAGCCGAAAGCCATCACGCGTCGATGCGTCCATTTACCTTCGTCTGAATGGAGATGCAAGATGTGCGCCGCACACAAGAGGTTAATTTGATGCGGACAAATGGAGCAAAGGCCATTCGGCCAATTACAGTAGCAGAACATCAATTTATTACGACTGTTTTTTTGAACAAAATTATTTATTTTATGAATGCATTGCAAATCGGACGAATGCACGCTCATGAGACTGTTGGGCAATCGGCATGCTTGCATGACGACGTCGACGACGGCCATGCCACTTGGCATCGTTGTGCGGGGCCAATGGCCAATCGACGCAATCGTGTGACACGCTTGGGAAGGGGATAAACGACGAGAAAAACCTCGCAGTAGCTGGAGTCGCGGACGCACTGCACCAACAATTGTCTCGTCTAATTCTTTAATTTTTCGCAAAGCGATTCCGCTTGTGCCCACATTCCAGTCGGGTGTCGCGTAGCGTACCATTCCCAATTGCTCTTCTTCCAAACGACAATTGTTTGTTATTGCAGTTGTTGTTTGATCGCTGCTCGAGTGTGCTTCGTTTGGTCGAATGAGCGTTGCCGGCGACGTAACCATCGACGACGGCGACGACGGTGACGGTAATGAGCAAACACAATTAAATTGCACACTCAAGATTTTCTCTATTCTCTGGATGCCGAGTGTTGTATCGAACCGTGTACCAGCTGCTGGCTGGCTCGTTGATGCCGTTGTGATGGTGTGGCGGTGTAGGTGCTTTTGTCGTGCACAATTTCATGCTTTGAAAAACAACGATATAATTGTTCTGTCGGTTTATTCGCTGCGATTTGGTTGCTTTTGTTTTCGTTTGTTTTTGCCACCGAAACGAAAGCGCATTCTCGTTTAGTGGGGCCCGACGGCGGCGAAAGTGACAGCGACAGCGACAGCGCGTACCGCGATCCAGTTGGAAAGCAGAGTGGGGCGCACTGTTTTTTCCATTTCGAATGCTAAACGAAATGTTTGGCAAAGTCGAACCCTTCCCGATGGGATTGACGCGTGCGATGTGACTCAGAATGAGCGTGGAGTAGAGCCACTAGCAGCAGCCAACACGACGTTCACATCAGTCGAGTGCATGTCTCTCGGTGTGCACGCGCATGCTCGATTGTGCGCAGTGAGCCGAGCACAATCGCGATGTACGTTCCGTTCTAGATGACTGCACTCGCCCACGCACACACACTACAGTGGAACCTCGATTATCAGACAGGTGCCGGACCGGGTGCTTGTCGGATAATCGACAAGCCGAAATGACAGTGCAAATCAGTATGCCAGATGGAGATTACCATGTGGCGTGGTCTCACGAGTTCGAAATAAATCCAGATCGAGAAGCGCAATTGCCGCAAATCGTTCGGGAGCTCGAAGAGCGCTTGTTATTCATCAGCGAAAAGATTGAAGATTTTCGCTGTGAGCGTGCTGAGCTTCGGCATCCAGAATTTCAATTGCAAGTGCTCGAGCAGCCTACGCAATTGGACCAAGCAAACTCCGATAACAACAGCGTAGGAGTCGCGAACGACTTGAGTCATGCGAAACATACAATACCAAGCGCACAACATCGTTTCAAGAAAAAAGGAGTTGTGATGAAATGATGTGATGGGTGCGACAGAGGGTGCCGATTAATCGGGGTTCCACTGCAGACGGAAATGCGAGCGAGACTGAATGAGCACACGGGATATATTCGGGGCACCAGCTTCAGTGTGCCTGTCCAGGGACCTCAACGAGCGCCTTCTAATTACTCTGGTCTTTCCGCGCCGTTTTTCCTTCGGCGGAAAGTTTTTCGCCGCCCAATGACTCCGACGACTATCGAACGCGCCCGGATGGGTTTTTTCATCTCAATTCTGATGCTGGATGCATCGAAAACGACAATGGTGTCGTAAAGTTATCATCGCATCGACACATCGATTTTAAATTTCAAATTGTCGTCGAGACAATGGCAGACCGCACACACCTACAGACCAATGGCACGTGTGCGACCGCATGAGAGAATTTGAGGAAAAACGAATTGGACGAAACTTGCATTCAATTCGATTCAGTTGTGTTTCACGAGTCTGTATCACATCCGTGAGTGACCTATATCCCATTTGGAATGGAACGACCGACGACCGACGACCGACGGCCGACGACCGACGACAATATCGACACGACACAGTTTTATTCGAATCCATAAAACATTGTGCTCCATTCGTTACACGCTGTTCCGTGGCCCATGCACCAACCACTCTGCACCTATTTTCCCGTCGAAATTTATTTACCGCATTTGCGATGCGAACGAATGCCGTGCGCCACATACGGTCCATCGTGAACAATATTAATATTCGGTTGGACTTTTCATCTTTTCATTCTCTCCGTTCACATCACATCACCCATGTCTCGGGACCCGAGCCGTTTCCTATTGTCGACTCGATCTGTTTTTCCCGTCGTTCGATTCGGCTGATGCCGATGTTCGGTCGGCGTCCTCGGCTCATGAATTCAATATTTATTCCCTCTGCAATATGTAATACACCGAATATCCGGAAAACACGTCAGTCCAATCGACACTCGCATTCAAAAATTGTTGGTCCCGTATTGTGTGGCGGAAGCATCTTCGAGCCCGACGTTGCGCCAACGAAATCGACCGAGGTAATGTGACCAAGTGCAGAATGGGCTATGCTTTTGCACAATGGGCATTGTATTGGATTTGGAGCGTTGGAATGCTGTGCAGTACGGCAACTCAATCAGAAAAGTTGTTCAAGTGAAAATGCACAAATTAAGTGGAGTGTGGACTTAATTTTCTACTTCTTTTGAGTGCATGAAAAATTCAGATTAAATCCCAGCAGCGATAAAACCATCGAACGGAACGAATTCCGCACACACCTACGCCCGCAGACGGAGCACCAAGAATGTTGTCGTTTGCAGCAATTCGAACGCGGATCGAACCCATTCGACCGACCAAATGCCAATTTCAGTCTTGAGGAAAACCGAAATGTTCGTGTCGCCCCAGCCACACGGTCAACGTTCAGTTCATACGGATTTTTTTTTTTTCACAATTTGCTCGATGAGGGTCGTGTGACCGGAGAATGTTGTTTTGCTCCGATCGAATCCGAACTTCTCTATTTCTTTCATTCCAAGAATTTACATATTTCATGTTGTGTGCGATTGCGATGCGACACTTTGGACATCTTATTTTCAGTTTTGCGATTTCGCCATTCCTCGATGTCATTTCATCGATCCCAACGTTAACACCGAATTGAATGAATTCGTTTTCAATTTCCCCCCATTGAACGGATATCTGAATAAAGCGAATTGTTGTCGCTCGGTATATATGTGTCCGTGTGTTTGTGTTTTTCTCATTCGATTCGTTCGTCGGAGAGTCGTCAAGCCCGGACGAGAACAAGACTGGCAAATTTCATTCAACCGTATTCGCGTAGAGATATTTTTGCGAAAACGATATGTGTGCGATCCTCCACCGTTTCTACATCTTATTTTCACATGCAAATTTCCAGCCACTCCAATACCGGATCCATGTATGCTCTGTTTATGGGAACAGTTCCCTCTTCTTCCATTCGCTTCTTCCAATCGACCCAAACTCACCCTTTCCAGCCCACTCGCCCGCTTCGGCCCATATTGACACAAAAAATCAACGCAGTATTTTCGCATGCATTTGACTATGAAAACATTTTCCACTGATTTTCCTGTGTCCTTCGATTCAGCAGACGGCAAAATCAGCGGTCCGCCTTTGGAACGAATAAGATGGAACGAACATTACAATACTTTCAAGTCGGAGAATGTAAATAACGGCAGTGGACGAACTTCGCCCGCGGCTGCAATTGCCGCATGTAACGTACGCCACCCTCGTTTTGTGATTACCATGCTCATCGAATGATGGCCGCCGTCTCACACGGTATTATACAGTATGCTATACAGACACGCTCGCGCCATTAGAATGACTGTGCCGGGGCCTGGTGGCAGCCAACCGAATGCCATGATGATTATCAAATAATGTTCGTTCACCATGAATTGCCGTAAAATTAAATCATAAAAATGCGTGTAGGTTCGCGTCCACATAAAATGCAATGTCATTACGTGAAGATTTCGTTCACTTCTCCCCGTGCCCCTTAGGCATTTGGTCGAGCCAATGGACGAGCGAACATCGACGGAAAAAATTCATCGACATCAATTCAATTAGCGATTTTCTATGAATTTCATACATCATTTGATCGATGTGCGCAATCGTGGAGCGTTTGCGAATACAAAACGAAATGAAAAAAGCACGACAGGCACGTCGTCTCATGACCAAAACACCGCCAGAGAATGAAGAAACACACTGGCTGGAACAAATATAAGCAACAGTCTACCGAAACATATTTGAGGCCGAACTCGGAAACTAGTACAATGTGTTCTTCTGCATGTCGTAATAATGAATGCGATGAAATCGAAATCGAACACATATGAACACACTGAATTCATTTCATCCAATTTCAGCAATTGCTCAATCCGATTCCAGAGAACAATCACATGGAATTGAATGGGCAAATACGAAAGAAACACACATCAATAAATTCAATAGGATTAAATGAATTGATTTTATTGTTTTACATCGAATCGATGGAACAATTGGACACAAAAATTATTAAATGCCATTTATTGGCGCCATTTTCTCCGCACACACACGCTCGTAGTGTATGGAAACGTCTGCTCGACGTTCGAAGTTCGAACGATATTACTCAACACGAACCCACAGTCATCAGAACAATGACGTTAATTGTTCAGCTCATAAATATACGGGCTGATTATTTGTTTTTGTTTTTGTTCTCTTTGCGATGCGATTGCATAGTCGTAAAACGGATGACGAACAAATGCGTTTGTTTGCGCAGCGGCCCGAGCAATTCGGATCAATCGATGATTATGGAGGAATTAAAAAGTGAAGAATTCAATGATGTCACGTGGCGCAAAAGTCAGCGGCGGCTCCAGTTCAATGGCCGGGGCGTTTGTCGTTGTTGCTGTCGCCAGAATGAAATGCGTGTGAATGGTATTGTGATATTGAGGGCGACTGCTTCAAGCTGGGCGACAACGTTCGCATCACGTTTCGTCGATTGAATAAATAATAAATAATAATGGAGAAAGAAAAAACTCAATTTCTGTATATTCTTTCGTAATTCAACCATTCCATTCGTTTGCGACGAATATGAGCAATGAGCTGAGCATGCCATTGTATCATACCTAGATGCATATAGTGCATCTGTTGGATTCGGTAGAGCGCAAAAAGTAATCATTGAAATCGTAATGACACTGATCGAAATGCGCGCAGTTCTCAGCTGCAATCCAGCTCTCCTTTGCTCCACATCGAAGTGCATTGGAGCCGCTGTTGATTGCAAACGTTTGCGAGCAGAATGGTGGCCAGCATCGTCGGAAACGTAGCAGTTCTTGGCAGCCTCAGCCCATTCCGAATAGAAAATTATAATTCGAAAAAAAGAGAAATACTACGTGCCGTATGGTTCACAAGCATGAATAGGGAGCGTAGCACCAGCCGTACGCAAGGTACAATATACAACGGTAACTGGAATCGAATGAATGAAATCGATGCGACAGTGATGGTTTTGTCACCAACAGATCTTACGTGGTGAAAGTTGACGGCTTTGTCTACCATGAGGCCTTCACTGCACACAGCTCGGCATCGGCTGTCCGAATCAGCGCCGGACGAATTAGCGTTGGAACGAGCAAATTTATGGAGAGGAAAAAAAGCGATTTGGCGCGGCCAAAATAAGAGAAACACATCACTTCGTGGGATCTGGGTTTTGCTCTTTCTGTCGCGTGGACTAATTATAAGTCAGAAACACACATAGACACGTCGGTCACATCGCGCTGTGCGAAAATTGTAAGTGAGCCTGAGCACTTATAACTGAGCGTGCAAGCTACAAGTGTTTGCGTCGCCAAATTTATTATATAAATAGTTTAATTGATCGTGTTTTTGGTTCGTCTTGTGCTTTTCCACTCAACTCTACTCTATTGCCACGCGCTGTGATTAAAGGAGCTACATCCCGTGGTGTACATCAAATCTGCTTGCTTCAAGGTCACGTAAACTCTTCATTCACTTATCGAGCTATTCGAATTGAGTTTTCATGCAACTGTCCAGGCAGTGCACTGCAATGGGCCTAACGTTTCTCACCTCTCGAGCTGGCCGGAGCAATGTATTGTGTTGAATAAGACACGTATGAGATGCGTGCGTTAGCGTATGGCAGCAAAGAGATTGGCCTCAAATATAGAGTTTTGTAATTTCTCTATGCTTACACATACAATGCCATGCAATACTCTCATGAATAAATATGACAATTAATCGCTGCAGAACAACACCTTTGGTCGGTGTTGTTAAACCTCGATACTAGTATTTCACATAATGTAATAAATTGAAATATTCAATAAAAAACAGTTTAAAAAAAAAAAGCAAAGAGATTGGCCAGTCGTCGATGCTAATGCGGGGGCGACTACGGCAGCATACAAAGAATATTAATTTTCGGAGGAGTCCACGCGCCGTATATTCGATTTGATATGTTAATGGACCATTTGAATAAACACGCTGAGTATTTGATGGTACATATTGCGAAGGTGCCCCGGTTCGACGGGATGGAACACTGTATCCAGATCACGTGTTCGAACTGGAGCCATTGCGTGTACCATAGATCCACACACATTTTGTGCGGCGTCGGCGGAACGGGCTAGAATTCACGAACCACAAAGGCCGATCGTTGGCGATGGCTCACTGGAATAGCCCGAACTGGAATGAATTTGGTTCGTGTTCGGCTCAGTTATTCCAGTCGGTGGGTCGGTACATGACTTCATGATGCGAATGTGTTCCAAGCAATATGTCCCGAATACTGTCACATTTCCTATGTACTTAAAATTGGCTCAACATCGTATGGGAAAGCAACACCATCGACCGAAATTTAGAACACACTTTGTCGTATCTGATTGGACGGTGCTCGGCAACTAACACTTACAGATAAAAAGAAGCAAAAACCACATAAAGAATTCGGTTATGTGTTTCGGTTGTTTATTTCGTGGCGACGGGAATGGGAAAATATCGCCCCTTCGCCGATAACTATAAAAAGGGCTCTGTTCATCAAAATCCGCCAAGTTGAGAAAAATGTCTTTGCTCCGCGTACTTGTTCTTTTCGTTTTGTGTTTCTCTCTGTGCTTTGCACCACCGGTAAGTTTTGAGTTTTTTTTTCTTATTGTGCATCGTCGATACGGTTTAATGAATTTTGGTGATTTTGTAACGGAACCTCAAGAAGTGTAATTTTTTTCGTTAATTTCAAGGATGCGGTCTCGCGAGACCGCCAAACATGCATCTGTTAACTGCCGCAACATGCATCTGTTCTTTTCATATTCCACCTAAATAGTAGAGTTCGGTGTCATCACCATTTGCATGCGATTCTATTCAACTATTTTGCTTTTCTCATTCAAATGCAATTCCTCCGATCTTCGCTCACGTTCTACAGCTCAGTTCGAGCGCAGTTCGGAACCGATTCAATCAACTCGAAGCCATAATCGAAAAGTTTTTCTCGCGCCTATTCATCGTTTTGCGTCGTTCAAGTCCTCGCGCATTCACGCAGAATGTTTTCGTTGAAAACACAATCAATATTGCTCCAATAATATTGCGGAAAATCATTTGGAAAAATTACCCGAGACGTCTTCAGACATTTCGAACGAATATTCAGCACTTCTCTTCTCCGGTATCGGCATGTTTAATCTGATGCACAGCTTCTGCTCGTTTCTTTTTTCATCGATTCGAATACATCTCGATATGACTTATGGTTCGCGAAATATTTGCGTGTGATTGGAACCGCACACAGACTTGAAAAAAATCATAGAAAATGAACATGAACTCACGGCTCACGGCAATTTCCGAACGCCTTTGAGGCCTTGAGCAGTGGCTAGAATCCGTTGTGGCGAAAATTATTACTTCGAGTTGAAATCGGTAAATAATACACACCGGTTTGCTGAAACATCGAAAAATGTGCGATATTTATCGGTTTTCATAGCTGTGGCTGTGTGTGTGTTCGAAAAACCGAAATGTGTATTACTCACCGAAAAAACAAGATTTGCTATCACTGCCCTTGAGTAATGCTAATTTCTTTTTTTCTCTGTACAGGCTTTCACAAGTGACAAATTTCTCAATGATACAAGACATTCCGTCAAAATATTCGGGCCAATAGATCTGACTTTGCTCCAATTTGCGTTACAGCCACTTTTTGCAGCGGAAAACAGTAATGGAGACGATATTTTCAAGCAGCGAAATGATAACTTACGTTCATACATGAATCTCCCTGGATATGAATTACCGCGAGATCAGTCTAAATTCAAAGAAAATCTCTACGTACAAAATTTCATGAGTGCAATGACAGAAGCGAAATACCATCCAGCAAAAATTGCTTGGCTCGCCGAGATCCTAAGTACATCATTTGAAATGCCAATGCCACCTGCGAATGTGGAGGAAAATTTGAAAGTTATGATGTTCAAGCTTGTGGCTGCATCGACTCTGAAGATTCGCACAGATTTCATCAATACATGTATAGACAAAATTCCGGATCATGAGAAAAATCGTCTTCAAATTCACTCAAGCCTAAAAACTCTAATCAGACGGCTGCAGGGCGAACAATTGCTTGAATCAGCGCGACAAATTGTGCCTGTGGAAGTTCTTGATGGACCACTAATTTATAAGGGAAAAGATTTTTTTGAGTATTTTTTGGAACTTGGCGCGACTGCTATATTGGCTGGAGATGGGGCAACATACGAAGAGAAAAAGGCCAAATATCTGTCGCTTTACAATCAAATCAGTGATCCTGAACCTACAACGATGGATTGGAACCGTGCAAATGTCTGGCATGTATGTTGTAAACAACTCACTAAACTTGAAAAAAAATTTAAACTTACTGCGGCCGGACTAGAAATGTCCAAATTGGTTCTGTTCATAATTTTCATGGGAATTCCAAGTGAAAAGGCTATGATATTATGGATAGAATGCAGTTTGGCGGCGATTTTCAAAAACAAAGAGGGTGTAGAAATCAAAGCTATGGCAGGAAATTTCTATACATTATGTTTTCCCGAAAATGGACTTGAGTTCGTTTCGAATAAAATCGCATGTGTTTGGAATTTTTTTTACAATGAACTCAACAATCTCGCGGAGTGAGAATGAAACAACGTACTACAATAAGACAACTCAAGTAAAGCCTTGCAGCACGGCCACAGCAGTCTACAGCAAAATCACAGCACTGCGCTGTGGGCTCACACGTACGAGATAAACGTGGAGACTCGTGAGTATGTATTGGCGAATTGTGCACGCGGCGT
>JANTFB010109980.1:0-12220 GCA_026546635.1 Porricondyla nigripennis | reverse complement strand
ATACAATCAAGGACGCCTTTAAAACAATAACAATTTGCGTGCGTATTTGTTTAGATGGAACGAGTTTGCACTGTCATGTGTCATCATCAATCACACTGCAGTCGAAATAGCGGGTTTCGTATCAATTCGTCTTGTATATTCGGTATTCATCTGTTCCACTGATGCCCAGGTTCAGCGTTCTGATCGATGTTTTTGACATTTATTTCTCTTAACACTGGAGCTGTCCACTCAAGGGGAAAAACGACTTTACGAGTTAATCGGTTTTATCACGAATTCATACACTGTATTTTAGACAAAACCGAGACATTCGTGAGGCGTTGTAAGATATGTATTTCTCTCCCTGTGTATGTATAATTCATTTATTAAATATTATTTAAGATTTTTCGAGTTTTTTTCATTTCAAGCACAACACTTGCTCACAACGATTCGCTCATCGACTTTCCGGATGGTGGACGGCCAATAAACTCAGCATGTATTGTGATCAGTACTTATTTTGGTTATAGTCAAGCGGAACCCATTGATGACCTCTAGAGCATCGATTAACCTAGATATCTCGGTGTCAGAAGGTACCACTACGAGCTAATGACGTGAAGTTCCAGTCCATGTTCCCAATCTGCCGAAATTTGGAATCGATCGGAGTGTCGATCGATGGCTGGATTTTTTTTTATAACGATAGGAGCTGGAGTCTGTTTAACAGGAACAAATATACGAAGAAAACGAAAACGGGATGTGACCAATTTAGGATACGCAGTTTGTGAACATGACATAAGTGACGAATTTTATCATGTCGTAACAATTTGCGTGAACCGCCTTACGCACTGAAAAATGCAGGGGGAAGACCAATGTGATTTTCTACTCGTGATTCTTTTTTACAATTCTGCCTTACCTGCGAATACTTTGCGTACTCCCTGTGTTTATGCGATTTTGACCAAGCATCCCATTGCACTATAACGCCGTATTGCCGTATCTCCATTGTTCCGCAAATATCGATATTGCACGGACCTCTAATACACTGCGACGCATCGCACTGATCGCACGTTAACACGTGAGATGCGTCGTAGTGCCGTGCAATATCGATGTTTGCAACACAATAACACGTATAGGACTATACGGAGTTATAGAGCGTCAGGATGCTTTGATTTCGACTGTGATTTTCTACTCGCGATTACTTTACGATTCTTTTTACTTTTTGAATTACTTTTGAGTGATCTTCTCCTTGGAGAAATGAGTCGTGCGAGGGCACGGTCTTTTCGCCAAATTACACTGGCATTCCTAACTCGTGACTGGTCCGATCGATGGAAAAAATGCCGAAATCGATCTTTCTAATCTAAGAACCCACGCAAAATGGTTTCGATGCATGGACGTCGTTGACCTCTGACATGAACTCGAATAACATAACAGCCGCCTAGCTTGTAGCCATTTTCAGGTTTTGAATTGTGCGGAAAATGAGACAAAATGAGGACGGTTACTTTGGGTATTGATTTATACAGCAATTTGTTACATTTTTCTGGTCTACTCTCTCAAGACAGCAGTGAATCGGCATGATCTTTGGCATTTTGTTTTCTGTCGGCAACTCTCGAGCCAAATTGCATGGCACGCTTCTTTAGCGCCGCCACATCGCGTAAGCCGATTCGATAGCCGCACAGTCGGAGCAGCAATTTATCGCCGACACCTTGATCCAATGCATGGTAACACTTCTGATGTGCCCGCAGACTTCGAACCATCTGCACGAAATGTTCCTCGAGAAATGGAGAACGGGCTGTCACACCACAATCGCCAATGACACGATCGTCACGTGCCAAATTCCTACTCGGCAAACGCTGAAAATCGAATTCCAATTCATGCTCCAGGTTTTCGTATGGCGAGCGAGTCGGATGCACGCGAATGAAAGCGTTGCGATGTCGCGTGTAGCCGCCAAATAATTCATCGGCGCCCGACCCAACTAATAGAACCTGCAGTAGATGGAACCAAATGAAAATGAAGGGCTGATAATAGCAATGCAAACAATTTCACTCACTCGACATGAGCTTTTGTACGGTTGTCCACATAGCGATCCGTTGGCATTGGAGCCAAACCAAAGCACAGCACCCAACGATTCGTCCAACACACTGGTTAATGGATAAACCAGATGACGAATTCTCTTCCGCATCATTTCGCTGAGCTCGTTCCGCGTCACATTCACTTCGATCAAATTCCACTGACGCTGTGGACTCAGCCGCCTCAGTTCATCCAGTGAAGCTATTGCTGACAATCGGTCAGGCGTGTTGTAGTCAATTTCGGCAGGTTTCTTCGCTGTGGCTCGAACTATTTTCTCAAAAGAAACATTGATGAGATCGATAGGGAGGCGATCGTCAATCAACTGATCGGCTAGACATGCCAAAATCGTGCAGTCGACGCCACCGGAGAAAAGTATTCCAATTTTAGCATGCGAACACTTTTGGGCTCCGTTCAAAATCTTCATACACACCCCACAAACCGCCGGCGTAGCAGATATTCTATCGCGTACGGATTTCTTCAAGACCGCAATTAATTCATCGCAATAATTTTCGATAGTCGCTTCCATCAAAAGTTTTTGGAAGATTTTCTGAAAATTCGACGTCTTTTCATCGCTAAGCAGTCTCTCGAAATTGAAATCAGTCTCCATTTGTGACGGCAACGCGTCCATCCAATGTGGCGAAATGCTTGACTTTAGTCGGATATGCGTTTTCAATATGGATTGCAACTCACGCAGTTCATCATTAATGGATTCTTGGTCGGCATTTCGCCAAGCATGTAGCGACACAGATTTGCTTTTCAAATCAATCGCGTAGATCCCAAGCGGTGGAATTTCAATCGCATTTGTGATGTTCGGACTTTTCGCTGAAGTTTGAGGATGGAAAATAAAACGTGGATATTTTTCTCCCAAACAAAATTCCACTCACCTAAAACGCTCGATAAATAGATGTCGTCGTTGTCATCTACCGCTAACAGCAGCGACTGCCTTCCCAGAGAATCTCGGACGAAATACAGAACTTCAGTGTTTTTATCGTAAAACACTAAACTGTAGGGCCCTTCCAAGCGACGGAATAATTCAATCAGGTCCGCATCGCTGGCACAGAGATCGATTTGTTCTAGCAACCATTCGGAGTCACTTTGTATTTTGTTTTCTCGTTCGGTGAATACGTCGCCGTTCATGAGCAGCGAATGCTTGGACGATGACACAGGTTGTCGACACAGATTGTCACCTTGTTGCCACAGGACAAATCCAGCGAGAACCATATGATAGGTTTTGCCTTCGATGTAGACCTGGTGATGGTCATTCGGACCACGATTTGCAAGTAGTTCAAGAACACCAGCATCAATCTGTGGCGATGAAATTGGAGTAAAAGTTTCACTAGAGGGAATTTTGGAGATCTCTTGTTTATCACCTGATGCTTTCTGCATTCAATTGGCTCCGTCCACAGTCGTATCCAACAGTATATTCCGCACATGATTCACAAGATTCAAACGTGCATTGCGGTCGCATCTGACAGTTGAGTTTGTCATCGGGAGCAAACACAATTGTCAACTGTCAGCGGTAGCACTGACATAACCTGATAAAATAGCAAAAACTCACGTGCGAATGTTTATACGTTTCGCAGCATCCAAACGGACTAGCCACAGAATTTTTGAAGAAAACAACTGAAATTAGCATAATGGTGAAGAAGAAAATTGACAATCGAATCCGCGTGATGATCGAAAATGGTGTTAAACTGGGCCACCGGACCATGTTTATCATCGTCGGCGATAAAGGTCGCGATCAAGTACCGATATTGTACGACATGCTGACCAAATCCATGGTTCGCGCCCGTCCATCGGTGCTGTGGTGCTACAAAAACAAAGATGAGGCGATTTCGAGGTGAGTTCAAGTCGACCGCATCGTGTTGTTTCTTATTTGCTCACAATCATCTTTTGCCTCATCCGTCGTTGCAGCCATGGCAAAAAGCGCCAGAAGAAAATTCAAGCCGGCAAAATTGATGTGAACGATGCCGATTTATTCGACACGTTTCGTGTTTCGACAACAATCCACGGCCGGTATTACTCGGAAACGCACACAATTCTTGGACGGACGTACGGCGTGTGCGTGCTTCAAGACTTCGAAGCGCTCACTCCAAATCTCTTGGCACGGACAGTAGAAACTGTCGAAGGGGGCGGTTTGATAATTCTGTTGCTGAAATCGATTACATCGCTGAAGCAATTGTACACAATGAGCATGGATGTGCACAAGAGGTATCGCACCGAAGCTCATCAAAATGTCACATGCCGGTTCAATGAACGATTGATTTTATCCCTGGCCGATTGTCAGCGCTGTTTGCTGGTCAACGATGATCTCACCGTGCTGCCGTTGAGCTCGAAGACGGCAAACGTCAAGTCGATCGATGTCAGCGAAAAGGAGGTTTCGCACGAAAGTGAGCTGTTGGGCGACTTGAAAGAGAGTTTGCGCGACACACCGCCGGCCGGACCGCTCGTTAACTTATGTCGCACACATGACCAGGCCAAAGCAGTCGCACAATTCGTCGATGCGTTAGCCGAAAAGCAACTGAAGTAAGTTTTAAATATCACAAACATTTTTCAACAGTGCGTAATGGAATTCATTTTCGCTCTGCAGGCCACCAACGTCGTTGACAGCCGCTCGAGGTCGTGGTAAATCGGCTGCCATGGGTCTGTCGATAGCTGCAGCGGTCGCCTTCGGATACGTCAATATTTACGTGACATCGCCGCATCCGGAAAATTTGATCACTTTATTTGAGTTCGTGTTGAAAGGATTCGATGCGCTCGAGTACCAAGAGCACGCCGACTACACAATCATTCGTTCGACGAATGCAGACTTCAAAAAAGCCATCATTCGCATCAATATCATACGCAACAGTCGCCAAACCATTCAATATATTTCACCGGCAGACGCGCATTTGTTGAACGCAGCCGATTTACTGGTGATTGATGAAGCTGCAGCGATTCCATTCACGTGCGTCAAAAAGATGCTTGGACCATACTTGATATTCATGGCATCGACAATCAATGGCTACGAAGGCACCGGGCGTTCGTTGAGTTTGAAATTGATTTCCCAATTACAGAAGGAGCACAATGCACCGCCGCCGGTAAGTCGAATACGCGGAATGGGAAGTTCACAAACTAGTGCTCACACTACGCATTATCCACGTTACAGATCAAACTGGAAGAATCGATTCGTTACAAGCCGGGTGACGTCGTCGAGTCGTGGTTAACATCATTACTGTGTCTGGACGCAACTGCTGTGCCGCATCTAAGCTCCGGCTGTCCAACACCAGACGCCTGCGAATTGTACTATATTGATCGCGATGCTTTATTTTCTTATCATCGCGCGGCCGAGGCGTTCTTGCAACGATTGGTATCGATTTATGTGGCCTCGCATTACAAAAACAGTCCCAACGATTTGCAAATGATGAGCGATGCGCCCGCACATCATTTGTTTTGTTTGCTCGGGCCAATCACCAAAAAGGATTCGCTGCCCGAAATCCTCGTCGTCATTCAGGTGTGTTTGGAAGGGCAAATATCGTCGCAGAGCGTGAACGATTCACTGGCGCGAGGTCGGAAAGCTGCTGGCGATTTGATTCCGTGGAACATTTCCGAACAATTCAGTGATACGGATTTCCCGAAATTGGCCGGAGCTCGAGTGGTTCGCATCGCAACACATCCGAATTATCAGCGCGTAAGTTTTTCGAAATGTGGTGAAGCCCAAGATTCCAACAATGTCTCGGCTTGATCTATGATTTCAGATGGGATACGGCAAAAGGGCATTGAAACAGTTGAAAAACTATTATGCTGGACAATTCACATCATTGAACGAGAATAGTTTGAATGACGGCGACGACGACAATAACGACGATGATAACGGTTTCGAAAAAATCGACGACGACGAAGTGGGACTGCTCAAGGAGACTATTGCACCGCGGAAGAAGATTCCGACGCTTCTGAAGCGCTTGTCGGAACGGCGACCGGAAAATTTGGATTACATTGGCACGTCATACGGGTTAACAGCTGATCTGCTCAAATTTTGGAAGAGTCGGAAGTTCGTTCCAGTTTATTTGAGGTGAGTGATCTTGTACATCTCCATATTGTACTGATGGTGCGAAGCGAACTTATTGGAACAAATTTTCGTTTCAGTCAAAAATCGAACGATTTAACGGGTGAATTCACAACGATTATGATTTCGATCATAAAAACGGACAAATTCGAATCAGACGACTGGCTGTCAATGTATTTCCATGATTTTCGACGTCGCTTCATTAAACTGTTGGGCAAAACGTTCCAGGACTTCACAACGGGTTTGTCACTATCTTTGCTCGACAACAAATCCATTGCATCCAAATCAACGCCACTCACACAACAGACAATCGATACCATCTTCATACCGCATGACATTCAGCGTTTGGAAGCGTACGCGCGCAACATGGTCGAATATCGATTAATACTTGACCTCACCAACGATTTGAGTTTGTTGGTCTTCGATGGCAAAATGAACGATGTGGCCATCGATTCGCTGCAGAAAGCCATTCTGTTGGGCATCGGCTTACAAAACAAAAATCTGGATAAATTATGCGACGAATTCAACATGCCAGCCAATCAAATTTTGGCCAAGTTCTACGATTGTTGCAAAAAATTGACAAAGAAAATTGAAGCTGTAATGGAGTCAAACGTCGAGAAAACAATGATCCAAGAGAGCAAACTGAATACGGGTCAATCGATGCGACAAACTGCACAAACGTTTGCTGAAGAATTGGAACTAGGAGCGAAAGAGCTGGAGAAAAAACAGAAGAAAGAGTTGAAGCGACTCAAAAATGAAAATCTGGCGTCATATGCAATCAAAGGTACAGACGAAGAATGGGGCAAAGCACTGTCAGCCAATTCAAAATCGAGTATCATATCGGTGAAGAGCGGTGAGAAACGGTTGAATGACACGGTCGATCTGGGTGATTTAAAAGAACCAACGCCGAAGAAGAAGAAGATAAAAAATCGCAAAAGCAACAAATTCTAAGTCATTTGATACGCTTGACCGTTCCCATTTCTGCTACACACCATTCAATATGCATCCATAAACAAAATGGAAAATTTTAATAAATTCAAGTACGCGTTTCGTGGAGAAATGTATTTTCCTATCTTACAGAGTACCGTTTTTTCATTCGTTGACTGTTGTGAATCAGAAGAATCAAAACATGAGGCCGAGTGTGAGGCGAAGGACTGGTAATCGAATATTCCATGTATAGGTAACAATTGATGGCCTGGCCCATGGCCCTACTTACAACTTCTATTGATAATTTTAAACATTTGAAAAAAAATATGGGCTCTCGTAAAACGCGTTCCAAAGGCCTCTACCCAAAAGTTTTTCGCGTGCCATGAGACAGCTGGCTTGGCATTGGCATTTTTCAACACTTGAAGGCGGGTAAATTATTAACCTTTCAAAAAAAAAAAATTAAAATTACCCGCAAGGGTTAACATTTGGAAGTCGGGATTGTTTTCAAAATGAGGCTTATCCAGAATGACATAAGTTTAGTGTAATTTAAATTTGAAAATTTCAACCCTCGCGGGTAATTCAGAAAAACAAAATTGAAATTTACAAATGCGTTTTTTTTCACCCCCAAAGTAATCCCAACACTCACATGCTTTTGGGGTTGAACCAAAAATTGACTAAGGATCAATTTTAGTAATAGACACCCCCCCCTCTTTTTTCACTCTGAAGAGTTATTCCTAATTTTTACCTCGCAAGGGTTAGCATGAGGTTGCCCCAGGGTACCCTGAAAATGTTTTTCCTAAGGGAGATCCACTGTTATGCTTTTATATTCATCAATATCAGTTTTGGTGCTCCCATACGAACCGATCGTGTGCATGATGCAAGTCGCATGTGTGATGATGATGACAGCTCGGGGAAATCTCGATCATTTTTCAAGATCGAGCAAAAGTATATCTAGTTGATTGTTTGTATGGGTTTTTGGGACGGAGAATGTTTTTTCAGGAGGATGTGTAGCTCCTTTTTAGGGGCACATAATATTTTTTTTTTGAGAAAGGTAGCCGAAAAATGAACATCAGAGCTTCAGTACAAAATAAAGCTGAGAATAAATTGAACTCGAGAAGGGAGGGGGTAAGTTTCAGCGAATCGTTTCATTTCAGGGGAAACATTTTGTGCCAAAATTGTTCTTTTTTTATGCCTTTCTCAAAAATCGATGTAGCCGATGGGGTTACGTGAACACGTAGGAACACGCTGTACGCGAACACGTAGCTTAAGACACAAGCAAAAATCGTTTGCTAAGACCGAAGACCGGAGAATTTTTATGGAAAAATAAATTGAATGAGCAGAGCATAGTGAGAATGCCGGGTCAACGAACGTCTTACTAGCATACATGCATTGCATATTCTCCAAGTTGTACGTATTCTCCATAGTTGTGATTGTGTTTCAAGTGTGTGTAAATGGATTTTGTGAATTACTAATATCCAATCATATGTTTGGGTATAATAGCTCGTTCTAATGATAAATTGAATTTAAGTCAATTCGCAGAAACATCAACAACAAGAATAAGTTGAGAGAAAAAAAATAATGAGTCGTGTTTGGTACATATATTTCCGCTTAGTTATCTCCACTTTCAAAATAGGTAATATGAACGATTGAGAGCAAAGAGTCGATATCTCGAAAATCTTGGGACGCGACTTTCGACCTTATGTTCAGTTCACGGTCATAAGGTCTAAAATTGTGGGACATTTTTTTCGATATATCGTCTTTTTGCTCTCAAGCATTCATATGAAGTAATAATGTAATGATAATAAAATCATAATAATAACTTAGATACATTTTTCACATTCAGAATAACAATATTTGCGATGAATTCATAAAATATAATAATAATAATAATAATAATAATAATAATAATAGTAATAATAGATGGTATCCGTTATTCGGTAGTTTCTAGTTTTCCCACGTCACTCACGCTTCTCTCGCTTAATACTTTTCGATTAGCTTTGTGGCTTTTTCAAAGTTTTCGGCTGTTTTACACACAAGAACATATAAAGATCAGCGATAGAGACAAACAATACAATCACACACTTTGACCGTGTCATTAAAATACGATAGAACAATAACAACAACAACAACAATAATAAAAGTAATAATAATAATACAATAATAATGGATAATATTGATAAACATAAAAAGAAAATTAATGTTTCCGAACACGGGATCAAAGTCGACCGTCCCCACATTCTCACGTGCGAATTGTTCTATTCATTTTTTAGGCGTTTTGCTTTCAAATGTTTTTGTCGATGAAATTGGATTATATCGTACACATTTTCTAATTAATAGTATGTATCGTTAACCTTCTTTGCATGGGCTGCTGGGAGCGTCTGCGTCAATGGTTGCGACATGAAGTGTCAACACGCACACATAAATATTTACTCTGAGTTTTTATTTTTTGCATATTGATTTATTTATTCACGTGTAAGCTGTAGGGTAGGGTCTACCTATATATTTCTTGTGTGTATCTTTTATGTTATCTATCATTCACAGTCGCTTGAATAATTAATAAACATTATTCCTTTCTCTCTTGGAAAATCATCGAACATTTTTTGAATACCCAGGAGACTTCATTTTTATTCAAAACGAATGAGAAATTAATTTCATCTGTATTGATATTGGCGAATCAATACAGTTGAAATTATTTTCTCATCCGTTTTGAATAGAAACGAAAACTCCTGCGTATTCAAAAATTGTTCGAAGTGTATAGAGCATGTTTTCAGTATTTCTACAGCGAGCTAGCATGTGTTTGAACTAGATATTATCCCAATTACGATCTGGAATTGCATAAGGATTGAAATGGCCGCACATATTGAAAATTCGCGGTTCCTCTCAAAGTGTCTGTGCAAAAATGTGCCATTTGAGGAATGAAAATACCTGAGAAAATTTCACCTCGATGGCACATCGCTGAAATCTTCACAAAAGCGATTCACTTTTGAACTTAGGATTAATTTTGGTCCTCAACTTAGTTCTCAATTTGATTGGGCGCTGCTCACGTCAAACGCCGTACTTAAAAGCGGTGCCTAGTGTCAGAAAGGGCGTCCAGTACTAATATCCATGCAATGCAAAAGAAAATCATTTTCAACAAGTTTAAGCGTTTAACGGTCGGGGTGAAACTTTCACAGGAATTTTAAACCGTCCAATGGACGTGCGGAACGTGCGGCCAGTTTAATAATAGAATCGAATCATATCTCATTCAGACACACGCTCACTTTCTAAAAAAATACCATGAACATCCTCCTTTGGAAGGGTATTCGAAATGTTCATGTGAGTGGATAATAAATAATAAGGATGACGCAATCGGTTGTATTGGTGTGTTGTAATTTTTCGTTTGTGCCTGTGGGTAGGTAAGGGTATATTTATTTCATTTATCTAACACTTGCGATTATGAATTATATCATCAATATTAAATAATCTATTTTCATGTTTATTTATTGTTTTCATTTCATATAATAATAATAATATTAATAATAATAATAATGATAATAATAACAATAATAATAGATAGGGTGTGTGTTATAGTGTGCAATTGTGTGATTGCACTGTGCATATTGTATGTTTTGTGTGTAATGCAGTGGTATTCACTTGCTTCTTCATTTAAAATCTATCATAAGGTTACATTATGTTTTCTCCAAGAAATCCATATAATAATATTATTATTCATCATCATTAATTATTATTATTTTTTTCAAATATATGTTTAATCGATTAACTCATGTTTTGAACAATTTTGTGTGTCTGTGTGTGTTAAGAACTATTTTCACTTTCTTCATAGTTAGATGTAAGAATATTATTATTTTATATGAATATGTAATAGAGCTCGTATAGCCGTTTATTTTCTTCAAATATTTAATTTTGTTTTATTGGGATCTCATTAATGTATTAGGATCTTGGCGAAAAGAATATCTGTAGTATCGCTTTGGTAACTACTGTTTTGACCAGAGCTCGAGACGGAGCCTATTGCAATCGGCGGTCATATGCTTAAGGCAGGGCACCGAAGCGCGGTAAGCATTCATATGCTTACTATGTTCTTTCCGCGACTAATACAAAAAGCTAGCCTTAAGAAATATGTCCACCTTGCGATAGGTTCCGCTCGGAGCTCTGGTTATAATACACATTCTGTCTGTGTGTGTTTGTATGTGTGTATGTGTATGTGAATGTGTGTGTGTGCACTGTGCACGCGTATCATCTGCGTGCATACAGTCGATAGAGATCGTATACGGATACGTGCATATTCGATATATTCGAATTTTTTTTTTAAATGAACAACAACAATCATATACTTGAGACAAAGAAATGACAATATGTGTAAGTGTAATGCATAGATAGTAATTCTCTTTTTTGTTTGTTGTTGTTTTCTTTAGATTCTCATCGTATATTTTTGGAAATTTGAATAGAATAATCAACAATGGGATGGGAGAGAACAACATTCGAGTCGAAGTAGTTTTCTCTCCCTCCCAGCATATAAATATTTGATAATTTAAGTTAAATGTTTGTATACATTAGAAGATTTCGTCTTTTGATGTGTGTTTGTCGGTGTGTGTCTGCGTACGTGTGTGTTTCGTTCTGAAATTTCTTGAATACATGCATTAGCAAGCTAATATACGACACGATGATCATCCAAATATTATCCAATAAAAAGAAATTTCGGGAGCGAATGAAATATGTTATGCTATCATTCTCGTGCTGTCTTTGAGATTTACCAAATGATGTGAATGCTTGTTACCAATATTTTAGTCGTACTTGTCAATATCGGCATTCCTTACTTTTCCCCCCGCGAATCCTACCAATCGATATTGAAAGGAACTGAATATATTGAACCAGAATCTCATTATAGTCAATTATCTCAAGTACGTTGATCATTGGATATTGTCGATACAATGTTGTAAATCTTGGGTCTGCTGCTCAATTGTAACATTTCCTTTGGAAAAAGTAAAAAATTGTGAATTTATTAAGTTTCGCTTACACTTTCTATTTCCGGTTGTGTTTTTCGGGTCGTGTGTATTGTGCATTTGTACTGCAAGAATCAATGTGGTGGGGAAACACTTACCAATACAGTAACTAAGCTTTTATATGCGATATACATTTTTAGAATTTAATAAAGGGTCTGCACGATTGATTCGCGATCGGGCAATTGACGAACTTTCATCGAACCATCTGCAC
>JANTFB010109869.1:0-12234 GCA_026546635.1 Porricondyla nigripennis | reverse complement strand
CTCACAACGAAGAGCTTCGGAAATGCAGGAGAATCAATTCTTGTATCATTTGTATGATGTGTTTATATTGCGTGTACCTGTATTGTGGACTATAGAAACAGAATAGAATTGTGTCAAAAGAAGACAATAAATAGCGGTAAATTGTATTTTTGTTTGGTTTTCAACCGCTCCATTTACCGTTTATGTTGACGCCAACGAAAAGAATAAGGAAATTCGTGAAAAAGAGTATCAGCGATCGTTGCACGGTGTATTTATATGTGTATTTTCCACACAGCACACATACATGTATGCGTAAAGCGTATCGGTTTCAAGTGTAGCATCGTTTGTCATTTGTCGCGCAAGCTGTCAGTACGATGTTAATACATCCGTGTGAATAAAGGCGCATCAACTACCGAGTGGCCAGCGACAGTAGCATTGAATTGTGAAATCGACCAATTTTCAGTTAATTGACTTTCTGGATTGAAAATATAGGAAGAACCGGTGAACAGAATCGAGTACAAGGACAAATTGCAGAGGGATTGTGATTAAAGATAAGACAAAATGTTTTACGCGCACATTGTGTTGGCGAAGAAGGGTCCGCTGGCCAGAATTTGGCTGGCGGCCCATTGGGATAAGAAATTAACGAAAGCACATGTTTTCGAAACGAATATCGAGCAGAGTGTTGATGGCATCATGCAGCCAAAAGTGAAGCTGGCACTTCGAACGTCCGGTCATTTGTTGCTCGGCGTGGTGAGAATATATTCGCGCAAGGCAAAATACTTGCTTGCCGATTGCAATGAAGCATTCGTTAAAATTAAGATGGCTTTTCGGCCGGGCATGGTTGATCTGCCTGAAGAGCATCGCGAAGCGGCCGTGAATGCAATCACATTGCCGGAAGTTTTCCATGACTTTGACACAGCTCTGCCCGAATTGAAGTAAGCTACAACCGTTTGAATTACGAAACCTTCTCTTTTCTGACAACTCATACTCAATGGTAAATGTTTCTAGTGATGTTGACATTGAAGCGCAATTTTCGATCAACCAATCAAGAGCAGACGAAATCACGATGCGTGAAGACTACGGGAGTATGCCGATGTCGACACACGACGAAGGCTTTGGAGATATCGGCGGTTTTGATGCCGTCGGAGCAGATTTCATTCGCGATGATGTCGATCCAAACATTGACGTAAGTCCTTCAATTGACAGAGAGTTGATGCACTAGGTGAATTTGATGTCAATTTCCATCACAAACTAACTTGAAACATGTTTATTTGTGTTTAGGAGAACTTGACTGCCGGAGAATTGGAATTGAATGATCGATGCGATCGATTATCTTCGGATCCCGTGCCTGGTACATCGCGCGCCATGATTGACATGGATGCCGCTAATATGATTATGGACGATGGATTCGGCGATAACGGTTTCGGAGATGAACCAGCTGCTGGTCTATTCGAAGGTGACCTTTTTGCCGATGCACCATCAACGCAATCGAACTTACCCCCAATAGACGAAGGCAGTGATGATGATATGGCCGCTGGCGGTTGGGATGCTGGGGCGCACTCGCCTAGCTCATGCTCAGCTGGATCTAGACCGGCGTCGCCAATGCAAGTAGAAACAGCACCAACAGATGCTGCCACATTAGCGCCTTCCCCTACACAGTTGGATCCGTCGGTGTCAGCAAATGCCGGCGAATTGAATGTGAATGCGGACCTCGTCACAGAAAATCGCAATCTGTTGGAAGGAGCCCATGCAACAGATGATTCATCTACTGCTGTACGGCATGCAGAAGAAACTGATCGCGAAGTGAATGCGGAAGAAGAAAGTTTCGCATTGGCACCAATCGATGCGTCGGCACTCAAAGGCATCACAAAAACCAAACGCAAGCGAAAACTCATCGTTGACGAAGTAAAAAATATTTCGGGCGAAGAAATGAAGAGCCAATTGGCGAATACATCGGACATTATTACGACACTAGACTTGGCACCGCCCACGAAACGACTAATGTATTGGAAAGAGACTGGTGGCGTTGAAAAGTTGTTTGCGCTACCATCAAGAGATATTTCCGCTCGGGATTTGTTCAAAGTGAGTTCATTTCAAATTGCAAAGTTCCCTTCAACTATATACAAGCATACCATGTACAATTGTATCAGTTTCTGTTCTTTTCTCCTTTTCACCTCTTCAGAATTATCAACGTAATCTAATATCACGATCAACACCAGTCGATGACTTTTCCGTCCTGGGTCCACCCGATGCATTGGCACTAGATCAATATCAAGATCAACCAGCACAGCAAATCCAGTCTCAAGACTCAATAATTGGTGGAAAACGTGGTCGTAAACGTAAACTACCTCCACAGGAAGTTACCCTGAGTGCCGAACAGAGTGCGAAGAGAACATCTTGCGCCGAAGATACGACGTTAGATGAACCAAGTTTTGCGCAAAATGTATCACGGCAACATCCACCCGAAGTCGACATGATTTCTATATCGCAGCATGTCGATAACTTGGCCGCATCGATTGATGGTGGTATGCCGCCAGCGTTCACATCAAACAATAATGTACCGTCTGGCAATATTCCCGGCGGAATGACTCCATTAGCACCATTAGGTGGAATGACACCCGTGCACGGAGACTATTTGCCGGATATAATGACACCAAACCATGGAATCGAACAAATTGAATCGATACCAAATTTGCCGCCTGACACAGTCTCGTCAATATTAAACGGTCCTGGCATGGAAGGATTTGCAAGTATGGAATTCGACGACGGACCGATGGCAGGCCCTTCATCCGGTATGTCTGAACGCATCGCTTCAGACTGGAATGAGAATGATGACTACGACTTTCCACCATCAGTTGGAGCACATGTACGTCTGCTAGTTTTGGCCTTTGAACACAATAAATCATTTAAGTTTGTTATCGTTTATGTAGCAACCGGGCGACGAGCAAATGGAAAACGAAACTGACGAACAGTTCGAGGAGCGTGTACTTAACAAGAGAGCCGCTCAAATGTTCGTCACCGTTCGAGCACGTCTGCAGAAACAAGATAATTTACAATTGTCAGAAATGACCTATCGAAACACTAGGAAACAGGTATGCACTTTTGATGGCCGCACAGATCGCCATGATATTATAAGTAACAGTAATAATTCGCTCTCTTCGATTAGGCGGCACAAAAGTTCTATTCGCTGTTGGTGCTGAAAAAATTCCAAGCCCTGGAAATTGCGCAAGATCATGCCTATGGCGATATAACGGTCACGAAAGGAATTATGTTCGATAATCCGAAATTGTAGATTCGAGCGGATCGATTGCGGAAATGCTGTGGAGCTAATTTCATTGAATTCACCGTCTTGAATTGAATACTTTGCATGCAATTCATTAACACAGAGGAATATCAATATCAATTGAAAATAAATCGTACAAAGCTGAAAATATCGAACGACGAAACACACCAAAGTCGCTGGGTGCACACCACAAGTCCACTCGCGGAGGAAGAGGAAGAAAGCGAAATTGATCGCTGGGCGCACATGAAGACAATTTCACTTCTATACTAATGTTCTTCTACCCCACCACACAACGAATCCAAGGGCATGAGCGGCCAAATATTTTCACCCGGTTCCTCGTGCCGTCGATGCACGGAGGACTCATCGAAGTAGTCGGGTAGAGACATGTTGATATAGAAGTAGAAATATCTTCTGTGTGCGTATATAAATGAATTCCTCTCTCTCTCTCTGCGATTGGGACTTGCGCTGCGTGGTTCGATTATTTTTCAACTGCGTACCATACGATGAAATGAAACTGATTCAAACGCTTATGCAGCTGTAGATTGTAGATTGTAGACTGTTTTGCAAATAAAAACAGAAGCCATCATGCTTTCCACAAACAAGAATGTATCCTATCAAAATTTTATTTTCTCTTATTTCTAATTCGTAAAATAAATATAGGTAATAATAGCACGCTGTCGGATCATTTTGATTCAATTGCTTTCCTAGACTATTTATTTTAGCGAATTTTGCGAATTTTATTTATTTTAGACAATATTTTACGTCGTCGAAGAAAAATATTCTCTATCATAAGTAAAAAAAAAGAATGAACGATAGCACGAAAGAACTCGTTCGATTTACACTTCGGGACCGAGTGGATATTAAGTTAATCGCATGGACTGTTTTTTCAAGCTATAAATACTACAATAGTCGCACATATTTGATTATATTCATGGGTAAATGTGTAAATACCCAAATGCTAACAGTATCTTAAAAGTATAAAAAAATGTTTTGTTTTGCTGTTAGCAAACAGTTTTCACCCATTATATGATGTATGTAGTGAACTGATAAATGAAACAGCACCTCTCGTTTGTATGTGCTAAAATAGTATACATACAGGCAAAGCTTCAATGTTTAGAAAGTAACTCATTGTAAATAACAATATTCTTATCGTTAGAATGCAAAAGAAGTTGGTATGATCCAATCAGTACGAACTTCGATTTACAATACATGTTCTAATGAATTTGAAACGGTTTGCTGGAACAGTATTCCTTCCTCAAAGTTCGAATCTTCGAAGAAACATTTTATTCGATTTTTCACAACAACAAAAAACAATAGTGTTACAACCAAGGATTGATTCATGTTTTAGTTTTAAAGCATTTAATTTTAAAATTCATAGGCATTTCTCAAATTGACATTTCTACAGTTAACAAAATAATCCATTTCTATCAAGACTTTTTGTTTTCTTCGATTATTACTATGTCCTGTAGATCAAGTACTATCATGTTTCATCTACTATTTAATATATCATTAGAGGACGTTCAACCCATCCAACAATGTATCGTTTTATGATAATTTAGTGAAGATGTAGAAAATCGGTGGAACATTTATTCAATGTTATCCGGAGAGTTTGGCTGTTGTGGTACAAAATTAATGACTTCCTTGAACACCAACTCTGTCGAATGGATTTTTCGTATTCGAGAAAATGGAAACCACATGAATCGTTGATGGAAAAGAATAATATTAGCAAATGGAATTCCAAAAACGAAAAGAATTTTCTTAATCACCTTTCCATTTTTCTACAGGCAAGTCCATATCTTCGAAGCTTTGATCGTATAGCGGAGAAACAGGCTCATCGTTTGGGTCGGCATATTTTTCTAAATACCTAAAAGTGAAGAGGAGATCAATTTGAATTGTATGTGGGATGAAGGAAGAAAAAAAACTTCAACATACGGGTGAGATAACGCCTTCTCCGCTGAAATTCTATTATCTGAATCCAACTCAAGCATTCGTTCCAATAAATCAATGGACAATGGATTAGCCCCACGGAACACATCATTGAAACTCTTTCTCTTGGTCACTGGCAGCGATCGTATATAGTTTCTGGCCTGTACAATGGGCAAAACATTTACTCCGTGTCTCCATCGAAAAAAAATCATGTGATACTAACACTTTCTGATGATATTTTGGACATGAAGTCCTCAGATGGGGTACCAAGCACATCCATGATAAGATTCAGCTGCTGAATATCTAAATGCGAGGTCGAAAATTCAACAACGGAATGCAACGATATAATAACAACAAGCAACTTAATTGCGACAATAATTGAACATTTCAAAACTAACGGTCGGTTCCTGGGAAAAGTGTTCGACCAGTTAAAAGCTCAGCCATAATACAACCAACCGACCATATGTCCACTGTTTGACTATAGTGCATCCAGTTCAACATGATCTCCGGAGCTCTGTACCACCTATGAAATAAAAATCCGTGATTTAGAATCAATTATACTAACATAATGGATGCCATGTGCGGTTTCCACGAATGCGAAATTCACCTCGTGGCAACATAGCCGGTCATCTCATTTTCGGTCGGACGAGCCAATCCGAAATCCAAAATTTTCAATTCACAATCCTCGTTGACAGCAATATTCGATGGTTTCAAATCCTAAAATCACTGGATTCGTTATAGCATCGAAGAGAAAGTCTACGCATTCGAGCGAAAGTTTCTTACCCTGTGAATGATTCCGGCACTGTGAATGTACTTGAGTCCCCGTAAAATTTGATAGACCAAGAATTGAACATGATCGTCTGATAATCGTTGCGTTCGAATAATATTATTTAAATCGGCGCCCATCAAATGAGTACATAAATAAATTTGCTGAAAGGATTCGAGTGTATTGCCGCCAGGATGAAATACGTCTAACAGACCAATAACGTTTTCGTGGTTCATGTGCTTCAGTAAACGTAATTCACGATACGTTCGTTTCGCATGTACGGCTGATTGAAATGGGCGCGCCAACTTTTTGATTGCCACTTTTTTATTATTCACTTTGTCATGCGCTGAACTGTAATGTATTTAATGGCAGCGGACACATAAAGAGATGAGAAAATAAACCAGAGAGTGAGAAAACCGCATTCACACCATATTGATCGCACAGGAAAAAAAGTGTTACAGAAATCGCATGCCATAAATTCTTACATAATTACCAAACGCTACGGATTGTAATGGTGTGATTGGATTAATTAAAATACCTAGCGATTGATACTCTATGTCTCGGTGGAGTATAGTATACCTTATATGGCAATGCATTGCATATATGCAAAATTGTTCATGCGTTTGTGGCAATACCAAACAAATACACTTGAGATATCAGTATGTATCTTTCTCTCGGCATCCCTATCTATAGATTTGAGCAATACGCTATGACTGTGGCACCCAGAGTGAGTCTTCCATGAAACTTTGGCGCTTTTCGTGAATCTTGATACAGATTTTGGGTATCAATTAGTAGAAATGTTTTCAGCAGGAGATTATGGGTACACAATACACATGCATAATTGCATATCGTCCTATCGGTTATTGTTCAATAGTTCGTTCCAAATT
Source organism: Porricondyla nigripennis (assembly GCA_026546635.1). Taxonomy (NCBI): domain Eukaryota; kingdom Metazoa; phylum Arthropoda; class Insecta; order Diptera; family Cecidomyiidae; genus Porricondyla; species Porricondyla nigripennis. The sequence continues at coordinate 5,393 of JANTFB010109869.1, read as the reverse complement.
CGAAATCAACCTTTGTACACACAGAAAGATACCGTATGCCGAAACTCTGTGATTCTCTGTCTTCAAAATGGCAACCAGCTCAACTATATCATTATGTTATTAACGTATGCAGGTGAATAAAATAAAACGGCAATGGATTTGTGTCATGTAACCTTGCTCTTGGAATGATATGGAATCACAGAATTTCGGCATATCGAGTTTTTCTGTGTGTAGTTGTGTCATGTGTACTCCGATTGAACACAAGTGCAAACATAATCGCGTGCTTTTTGTGTAAATTACATACAAATATCATCCACAGGAGTATGCCTATTGCCTATTATGGGTCCATTATTTTCATTTGTCGGTGTAGGTAGGAATCTTAATGGAAGCAAACATTTTCGGAAGATGAATCGAACGAAATAAACAATGATACTGAGTGGATGTTCTGTGTTTGACAGCAACAACAATATCAAATACGTATGACTCTTCGCTATTCCATGTAAAACTGGTGTTTTTAAGAAAACCCATTCGCTATATCCACGAGAATAGAATATCAGATGAATATTAGTGTCAATCGGGCACCCACGCAAACAGTTTTTTTTCGAAATATGTTAGCATAGCTCATAGCCGTCAAGCACGTTTTATAGAGACACTTTCAACTGAACTTCAAAACTGGATGTGTAATGAGGAAGATATGACGTATTCCGACTCACCAAACCTGGCCATAGGCACCAGAGCCAACAGGTGTTAGACTTTGATATCGTTCGGGCACTTCCCATTCTGTTTTATTGATCTCAACCTTATAGAATGTATTCATCGTTTGAAACTTTCTATTGTTATTATGACTAATTGTTGTATAGTGAAAATTGATCGAATATCGTTCCCAACACTTAATTCGCACCAATTCTTTTCGACAAAATTTATGTGGTAACCAAAAAGCTCAAATCACACAATTGAATTAAGGCAATTTATTTTTATCTAGAACTTTCGTGTCTAGTTGCAATGCCCATTCGAAACAGTGGACACAATGTTATCTACAATATTATTTTTATCTTTTGTGCACGAACGCTAAGAAAATCGGATAATTGAGTCTCGAATGTTTAGAACAGAATGGTGTGTATCGGTGTACAAGTGTACATTTTTTCTTATTTTATTTTTTCTTTTCTTTTAGTTTTGTGCAGATTGCCGAACACATACGTGTGCGAGAATGTAAATGATTGACAAACACTGAATGCGTATACTGTTTGAGCCATGTGTACCACAACCAAGATGCTGCAGTTTTCATTTTTGTCAGACAATACTATATGTTCGAGCATTCGAATTGTGAAAAATCAGTCATTGCCAACAAAAGAAACCGATATTTGCGTAAACGTCAAATTATATCCTAGTCGGTTGTCAACGATAGCCAAACCAAACACTCAAAATTGCCACACTCGACATGGAAATCGTGCCACATTATTCACGCATAGACAATGTATAAATTGAAGTGATTTTTGTGATAGCTCACTGTCGTTTCTCTGCCATTCGATTGATTGATTTTGTCCGACTCACGCCGCATAATCGGCCGTAAAAAAAGTGAACAATATCGAGGCAAGACCAAACAAAAGCAATGCGGGTGCCTAGTCTTTCGTTAGCTAGCCAAAATGGCATCAGCTCAGTCGCCAGCTGTAGATTAATGTTAACAACCTTGGTATTAGTGGTGTCAGCAATAGCAATTGAAGCAAACTCACTCTCACTCGCTCATTCGGCGGCCGGTGATGACCCAAACAGTTTGCGATCAGCATCCAAGAATATTGGTGCCCCGACGAGTTTGAAAGTCAAATATGATCAGTTTGCGGAGAAATACGCGGGCACATTGATGAATTCGACTTTTTTTCCGTTTGTCGACAATTGTAGAACCTTGATGGTGCCGTCGAATTCGGTCGCACAACCAAACTTGAAAGACCGATTTTTGTGTTTAGCATATTTCGACATGTTGGACACTTTGATTGCCAGTGGCGACAAAGATTTCACGATGATAGACAAAGTTACGGCAACATTGATAGACTACGATAACGCAACACTTGTGACGAATTTTTGTAATAATTTCGCCGGCGAATTGCCCACGAGTAGCGCCGACCGACCGTTTGTCATGCAAATGTTTCCCGAGCATATTGCTTGGACGCAAACCATGAATGACAATGGAAAATGTAAAATGATTTGCTATGATTCAAATGATCCAATCACATTACCGATTCTGCCAATTTGCAAGTTAATTTCGGGTGGATATCGCGTTATCAGACAACATTTGCTGGAGGCAAAAAGTGCAGTAAAAGTGGATACTTCGAATAAGGATGCTGGAACCCAAGTGAATTCTACCTTTTCACAAAATACTGATGGACAACCGAAGGAAGCTTTGGATGCAGCGAAAAAGGTTAAAGTTCAGCCAGAAGCACCCAAGAAAGGCATCCCTGTTTCTCATAACGATAAGGTAAGTGGAAAACCATGGAATGCCAGAGAAACTGGGCACAATCATAACCACGACCACTACATGCGAAACCTTCGTTTGACTTCATCACATTGTTCAGATACAGGGTAGGGAATGTCTTACTCTTAAAGACTTTAAACCAAAGATAGAGATATTGGTCAGGGCAAGGCAAATATTTCCTTCATACCAATCAAAATATGCATTCATTATTCCTCAAAAAATGCCGGAAATATTCTTTCATACATTCTCGTAAAAAGGTAGATATATCTAGAGTAAGACCAATTACAGGTAACATAAAAATAATTGCATGATGAGTGACTCAGACAATGAAAACGGTATTTTTTATTGTTTTTCGGCATGACTCCCTTCTTCTTCTTAAACATGCCAACAACATTTCAAATCTAAGTGTTTTTTAAATTTTTAAATGTGGGAGAGGAACGATTGTCACATAAAATACTCTTTCATTGCCTGAAAATTTTATCAGCATCCGCGGAAGATAGTGGCGCGTATCTGAAAGCTGCTATATCAGATGAAGTGTACAATTGTACATAGACTTTATTTCTATTAGATCTTCTATGTTGATTTCTTCACCTTTGATGATTTTGTTCAGCTTTTCGATTCGTGAATAACCAGGGTTTTTGCCAATCACATTCGTCCACTTTGAGGCATATGTCATCAGTGAACGCAATCGCTGACGAGCATCCAACACACGAACCACAAGTGCGCTCTTACGATGACGAATACATAACTTGATCAACCGCTGTGAGCTCCCGTATTCCAACACACATCGTACTTCGTTTAGTTTGAATAATTTTTTTTAATTCACATTCTGCCAGAGATTGAAAAATAAAGAAAGCCACGAAGACTGTTCGAAGAATGAAGTTCTCGCATATTTTCCTATGATTACGTCACCTATCGAAATCAAATCGTCATTTCATTCCATTTATATTAAAACGAAGTTTTGAAATTTTTGTTTGGACCCTGAAAAGCACCAAAATATTCTGAAATATTCCCGTATAGGCGTTAGAATGGAATATTCCGGCATTATATGCATTCTATTATATTCTTTATGCCTTGCCATTTCATATACATTTCTGCTCCCGAAAAATAAAATTCGAATCCCTTTCAGCAATTATCGCCTCCGCAATCGTCACTTTCGGACCCGAGATCACAACGAATTGATGCGGATGCTAAAAATGGCGATAATGGCAAATCATCTCAAAATGAAAAGAAAAAAACCAGCCCAATGGCTAAGAATGCTGCTGAAGGTGATGCTCAAGACCAATTGCATGAGCTTAAAGTTGAAAAAGAAAATGCGCACAGCGAAGCCATTGTACCTGTTGTTGATACACATCAAGAAGAAAATCCGATGGAAGTCCCCGAAGATGCTGGTAATAGTCTGTGTGCTTTTTCCATTTTTACTCTCGATTAAAATTCCATTTATATGTAGATGATAATAACAAGGATAATAACGATGGCTCTGACGAAACAAAAGACTACGGCCAAGATGAAAGAGATGACAATCATGATGATAATCTACCGGAGGAAGTACCCAGCAATGGGAAATCGAAAGATGTGAACACGCCCACCGATTCGAAATCGCCGCAACAAAAAACGGAAGGAAATAAGTCGTCCGACGAGAATACACAAACTAAAAATAGTAACTTAAGTAGTGATGCCTTATTCGAAGACACGGATTCGAATTTTTTCTCATATCTTATGTTTTTGATGCTAATCACGATCATATTCTACATTGTGTATCACAATAAAACCAAAGTGCTGGCTTTGGTGATCGAAGGAAGAAGAGGTCGCAGCGGCTTCTCGAGAAATGGCAGTCGTCGGAAACATCATTCGGCTGAATATCGAAAACTCGACTCGAATCTCGAGGAAGCGATTCAATCGAACGATCAAGTGCTTACCACACAAATTATCTATTAAAAATTAAGGAAGGAACAATACTTCAGCATAGCGTATACCGTATAGGTATACGTAGATGAAGAGACTCAATGATCGGGTTTATCATGTTTAGTTTGTTATTCATGATAAGGAAATCATCGTGGAATACTTTTGAAGCTATTTCATTCTCGCGGCTATTTCATAGTTTTAATATTGACAAATTACCGAACCGATGCGAATAAAAATAATAAACAAAGATTGATTCGCAAATGTTCTAAAAAATTTAATCTCTCCGGCCGCGCGGAATATTGTCCAGCTTAATAGTAATCGTCCCAACTGACGAGTGAATGAGTGAATATTCACGATATAACATGAAAATGGTTAGGATACTTATACTGGAAAGAATGCGCTGCCCACTAAGATATACATGAAAAGTCTGCTATATATAGCTTATTTTGTTTTTGCGCACACGCACAGAATGTAAATTTCGCATTTTTCGTGTGGATATTTTGGTTTGAGATTATTTTCTTGATTGGGTGATTTAAGAAAGGAAAATTCATTGATTCGGTACGGTCGAATAAATCGTAAAAATCAAATAGGAATCATGGGAATCAAAGAACCTGCCCACAAATCATTAAATACTGCTGTATGCAACCGAGAAAAATGCCGCTTCTCACATAAGAATTCGTCAGTTGCTATTGTTCGTTGATTTGGATTTTTGGGAATGTTTTAGTCGAAACAGTCGATTTAAGTAGGAGTGAATAACAGTTTGCCCAGCTCAGATTACCGTAATGATCCAGGAAATGAAGTTGTGTATTCTTGTCAAATGCGACCAGGATTGTTGGTGAATCATTTTATAACGTGTTAAGGAGAAATTTCTACTTCTGGAATACCATACTTCGAAGACAAAGTAACCATGTAGCTACTTCCTGTGCTGTGCGCGTTGAGGCTTCGCGCCGCTTATGCACACTGAGAAAATGGATCCAATTGGTGGATCAATTTTGGCTCATTTCAATACAAAATGATGAGCCAAAATTGATCCACTGGATCA
>JANTFB010109758.1:0-12249 GCA_026546635.1 Porricondyla nigripennis | reverse complement strand
TTCCATCCCCGCACCCCCTCCCCTCCGCTTCCATCACGCCCCATTTTATATCATTTTAGTTTATTTAAACATATTTGCCAGCGCCGACAAGGGCCACCGGCGTACACATCGTTCCCAGCGCAGCGCAGCGTCGCAGCGACGGCAAAGGAATTGAATAAAACAATAATGGATTCGCATTTTCCGCACAAGTTATCGCGCACCCACTCTTAGCCACCGTCACCAACCCATGCCCCCGTCCCCATCACTCCTCAGGCAGACGCACACACACAAGCAAACAGACACAACGGCATACGCGTTCGCTTACAAGTTATCGTTAAAGCGTGGTTCCCATTAAAAATTTACATTCATATATTGCCGTGTGTGTCGCGCCAAATGGAACGGAGCGCTCCGTTTGATTTCCATTCATTTGCCTTTGCGCGCTCGCATGAGTTAACCGATAACAATACGATAGTTCTGTCTTTTCTCTCTTCTTAACCGTTAACCCTCAACTAACTCAGGCCCCATCCGGCCCGTCTTACTCGTCGGTCTTGTCACCGTTGTTCAGTGTTCAGTGTTCAGTGTTCAACCGTAGCATCGATTTTCTTTTATCTTTCTTATGGAACGTCGGCGCTTCCTGCGAACGTCGGTGCGAGCACGAAGAAAGAAAAACCCGGCAACGGGACCGAGACAACGGAAATCGCCGTTCACGGTGCAATCTTTCAGCATTATTAAATACTAAAATATATTTCACGATTACGATTGCATCGGCCATATTTACTTGTGGCGGGTTTTGTTTGCGCCATCGTGCCATTATTGCGGCTCCATTCAGTATTGTTTAATTGTTTTCCATCGTCTTCGGCCATTCGGTCCGCTTCGTCTTGTGTGTGTGTGTGTGTGTGCCGCTAAGCTGTCCTCCGGTGGAATCTGGCACCTTGTGCTTGTCTTGAAGGAGTGGTGTGCTGTGCTATGCCGGCGGACGACGTTCCACGGTTCCGTCAACACACTAACCAAGTGAAACCCTTTGCCGTGAGAAATTATTGTTCGTAAGCACAAACCAGACCAGACAGCAGTTGACATTGCGCCAGACACTCTCGCACGTGTGTGCCGGGACGGGGGCCGGTGCCCATGCATCGTTGTCGTTATTCCGCTTTCACGCAAATATTCTTAAACTTCGGCGCTTCCATTTATTCCATTTCCTTTATTTCACTTTTCCAGCTGCTGCCACCGCACTGCTTCTGCTGGCGCCGCTAACTGCTCTTGCGAATGTGTGGAAATTTTATTTATTATTGTTCTTTTGCGAATAGTTTTGTCCGCCCGTTGTGTTGTTACTCTTTTGCTTTCGTTGCGCTGCGGTGTACAGACTGCGTACAGCTCGTAATGAACGAGTATTTCGTTCCGCACAGAACACCGAGTGCACAATGGCGACGCGGCACAACCGCACATATTATAGAAAATCTTGAATGCAAACAGCAATATAATCAACGACAAACAACGTATCGTCGCTGTCATCGTGCCGTCGACGCCTTCGACGGTGTGAGTAGGACCTGGAACCGTATGGTCGGTGCCGTCGTCTTACTGCATTGCCAGTGGCAGCGCGACAATATTATACTCATTTCGAGTAATATATTTTATACGATTTCATTATGTGCTGCGTTAGTATGATGCGAATGTGTCTGCGGACCTCCGATGATGACTGTCTCCGTATGTGCGATTGTGGCCATGCGTGTGTGCTATTTTTACGCACTCTTCAGTTCACTCTTCGCTTTTTATTTTATTACCGCATTCCCCCGTCCGTCCGTCCGTCCGTCCACATCCATGCGCGTGTGCTTGGTCCAGGCAGTCTTTTTATTACAATTTTTCGTACTGGTGACAGTTGAATATTGAATGTTGAGTGCTGATGTTAACACACTCTGTGGAAGGCTCCACTGGAGGCTGGCCGAGATACGGGATACGATACGACACGAGCGCTCCGGCATGCACCATCTTTATATAATAAAAAGAAAACAATGCCCGATATGAGGACTGGCGTTTGTTATTTCAATTTTAGTTATTCACACACGGATATGAGCATTTCGAGTGGAGCGCATAATGCGCGGTGCGCACGTACGGATGCGGGCTCGGGTACGGGGCCATCGGATACAAAGCGACTGCCTCGGATACCATTCCAATTTTATAGGTTTAATAATGCATTAAGATTCTCGCTATCTCGAGCCGAATGAACTAGAGATGATAACGGGGTGAGGAAGAGGGGGCGTGGGGCGTTTTCAAGTGGCCGACGCAGATATTTTTCGCGTAAAAACGTCCCTTCGAGTATCAATTTGCCGTTCGACGGACCAAAGGCGGACAGGAAAACATCGTTGTGTACGCGCTTCGCAACTAGCAGAACTGGGGAGTGATTGCCTTCGCAATCATAGTGGCCCCATCCTCTCGCGATCTCACTTCTATCCATCTGTCGCCCGTGTGCATTCCTTTCATCATCGGCCCGAAATTCGGTTTGCCCTTCGGAATGTCATCAAATTTTCTTTGCAGACGGACATAAAAACCCAAAGTAAATAAATAAATAATAAGATGTAGGGCAGGCATCAGCAACACTGCAATAAGCAAAATAGAAGAAGAAGAAGATGAAAATGGCGAATAAATTTGATGGCAATTTATCTCCCTCTATCCCCGTCTCCGCCTCTCTACCGTCCCGACCACCACGAACATTTAAGCAGCTGCGTATGGTCGCGCGACAACAATACGCTGTTTCGCTCGAACTGAATTACATTCCGCATCGAACTTAAATATTCGCAGATTTCACTGGTTCGCTCTCCCTCCCGTCTTCATCATATTTTCAACCCCATCAACAGCTACGTACCCAACCATCCGCACCACACGCGATATATTGTGTGCTTTCGTTTCGGTGTATGTAATAATAATTTGATTCGGTTGGGTCGACCTAATTTTCCCGGCAGCGCATTGCTCAATGTTGTGCGCTTCAATTTTATTTATTTTTACATTTCTCTGCACTCTTTTTATGTCTTTTGTGTCCAAGTCCGGGTTCGTGCTGTCATTTCAGCGAAGCGCATTTTTCTTTCATTTCATTTCGTTTCGTTTTTTTTTTCTTTCGGTTTTAATATTTTTCTCATACATTATTCATTCGATTCCGTCCGAATTCCATCGCCGTTTTCTTCGTCTTCGTTTTCCATCACCATATCCCGTTTCGCTTCTACTCCGTCGGTCAGTCAGTCAGTCAGTGAGTGAGTGAGTCGGGAACCTGAAAGTTAGGGCCACTGTGTGGGTGTGTGTATGTGTAAGCCGGTCCATTGCCGTTGCCGTGAAATGTGCGCTGGATAGCACGACCAGATATTTATGGTGCAATCGAGAATAACTATTGTTCTCCACGGAGTCGATTTTTCCTTTCTCCCGTTTTCGTCTATTTGCTGGTGCGCCGCGGTTCGTTCTATGGGGAAATGGATACACGGCCGTCGCGCCATTCATACATTTCCAGCGACTCATTCTGCTCGTTCAAATCGCAATATCATGCATTTCGGATGGAGCGTAAGCCACTGGAATGGCGAAAGTTTTCGGATTAAATTGAATGAAGATGGATTAAGTAATAAGCAAATTAGTGAATGTTTGATTATTATTGTTATTCATCGGATCGAATCGGCTGGATTGCAACGCTTGGACGCACATACGCACACAAACAACCTGCGCGTCCTGCACATTCATTATGGCGCAGAGAGGGGCAGCAGAGGAAAAAATCATTTTCCAATTTGCTTCGGGGAGACTCGAGACGCAGATTGCTCCGTGAAGGATCCAGCTCATGCCATGGCCACGCCATGGGCACCATCAACCATCAACAACTCTGACTCTGACTCTGACTCTGACTATGACTAATGAGATTATTTTACATACTATTTTTCTGCATCCATTCGTTTCGCCATCAAGAATCAAGAAATAATAACAATAAATAATTAATGCGCTCCATGCACCAGCGACGGGGCAGCGAAATAGTTGCAGCGGCAACAGCAGCGGGCATGTTCCATTCGGGCATTCTCCATTTCCAAACTGGCAATAATTGAATGCATTCGATGCGACTGCGCGATGCACTATGCGGTACGCGGGGTGATGAGACGGCGTCGGCGCCATCCCCTTGCCCATGCAGACCATTACCATATCATGATAATTCATATCGCATTTCACAATCGAATTCGATCGCAACGCCATGACTAATGATCCACTCTGTGCAACTTTCGTTACGAAACCGTATGCCTGTGCCAGCGCAACTGTTCAACTATTTCGGAACGCTGATGCCGACGATGCTGATGTCCGTACTTGTTGGTGTCTCATTTTGTTGAGAGCATTGATTTTCTCCCTTTCAATCAGATAACGGCGTGTTGTAGCGTATTCGGCGAACTCGGATGTGCGAGTTCGCCTTTCGTTGGACACTTTTGTGCAATTGGACACACCGAACGGGCCCATGCCAAAGACACAAATCGACGGAAAGTGCGGAAAGGAGACCAAGCAAACGAAACGGAAATCATTTGATGTGTGTGTGCGTAAGTGGGTAAGGGTATCCAGCCATTTTCTTTTCGTTTCGCTTCTATTCACAATTTATATATTGTGCTACGATGTGTGCAGATAGGTTCGCCATTTCGTGTGCCGCCCCCTCGATGTAATGTGCGAATGCGAACGATAGATTCGCTGTGTGTAGTGTTTCTATTTAGGAAAAATAGCATTGGAACTCGTTTCATTTCTGTGTGTCAGGGGATTCGGGATGTGATGTACGCCGCACGCAACAAGAGAGTGCTGAAATTCGTGCACATTTCTTTCCCGCATCTTCTGCTCACAATCCGATCGTCGCCATTCCCCTGCACTTGGTCCCATCGCTTGCTGCCGTGCAGAAACCTTTCATTTCATGTGTAGTTCTCGTACATATAAGTTGCCATATTCGATCCACTTTGATTCCCGAATGTTTGCTATTGCGCCACAAAATTGTCTGTACGAGACAGATAAAGAGAAAGGGAAGAGGAGAGAGAAAGAGAGCGAGAGAATAGGAGGCACCGTATCACTGCGAATCATCGAGAATCGTAACCGAATTTTCGTTACGTCTTCGATAATGTAATTGAGAATGTACGCGCGTTCCGTAACAATGTTACATTACCTTAAATAAACAAAATCAGCCAAAAGACCGAGGGCAGATGCAGGGCACAGAGCAGAAGCAGCAGAAGCGGCAGTGGCAGCATCCATCGCGATGCCACTCTTGGCGTGCAAGAGAGAAACTCGAAATAATGTATGAGCCATCGGCAGCGGTACTTTCAACTCCTACACCATGGCATCGCAGTATCGCGCAAACGTCGGTGCTATTCCGTTACGCTGCGTGCAACGTAATACATGCAGCCTTCGATACGCTCGCAAGATCGAATGTCGTACGGCTCGTTTGTGTACACACGAAAACAACACATCCAGACGCCGCCACCGTCGCCCATCAACAAATGTATTCTTTTACGTTTCATTTTATTTCATTTTTCTCGCCCTCCCTCGACTGTCCCTCTGAACATGCCGTCGGTGCTGCTTCCTCTCTCTCTCTCTCTCTCTCTCTCTCTCTCTCTCTCTCTCTCTCCATCCCGGTCTCGCTACGACGATTTGCATTTTTGGTGGATTCGGTTCGTTTGTTTACGCAAACTTTGTGCACGTATAAGCGTTACATTCGATGGATAAATGCGTGTACTCTGTGCTCCTTGTCTCAAACATATGAGTACTAAGGTGGCCACGACTAGTACGATGCAACTCAGTCGAACGATATTTCCATTTTCCGGAACTAGGTGAGTTGGAACTCTTGTGGAAGCTTCGACCAGAATGATCCACTTTTGGAACGCGCTCAGAGCGATTTACCGTGAATTCAAGGCAGTCGCTGCCAACGCCATCAGCTATGACACCAGCACTACTTCCGTGAATTGGTCGATTCTTCCCAAGAAAACCGAAACAATGTCCGAAACGTTGGCGGTGTCATTGTTGGCGGCGCTGAATGTGCTGGTACCGCTGGTGGAGCGTTGGGATTGGCAGCGATGAGACTGCCGGTAGAAATGTTCCTACTCATCTCACTGTGAGAGTCAATCGCTTTAAGCTCACTCCCAAAGTGAATCAATATGGACGAAAGTTTCAGTGGCACCTATTTCCGATTGTTCAAATGGGAAAATGGAGAGGGATACCACCTTAATGCTGCGTACATGGTGGATGCTGTTATTATGATGATATTTGCACCAGATTTCAGATTTATTCACCCTTTTTTGAGCCATTTATTTCGGGTCCCACGCACGCAAACACACAGGACGGTGGTGCCCGCTACTCGAACAAAGACCTCAGACGCATACGTTCACCATTGATAGACAGACAACATTGAATGACGTGAGTAGGTAGCGAATTGCAGTTGAACGTGCTCGATGGCTGCCGAATGGGCCACCGAATCGGTGTGCGTGGTAAGCCGGTGCGTCTCTGTGTGAACGGTGCCATTCCCACCGACATTCCCAATTTCTCAGATCGCACGACTTCGTGACGATCTCTTCTCTCGTTTCTTCCTTCGCCCACGTCGCACACGGTCCATTCGCTTTCGTTCACTTAGTCGGCGGCACGAAAAAAGATGAAAGAGAATTATAATTTCTTTTGTTTTTTTTCCTCGACCGCGTCCTTCACCCGCCGTCCCCTCATTCTCCACACTTTTCTCGTGAATGAACGCGCCTGATTGAGCACACAGACGCGGCGATGTGTTGTTTGCTGCTGTTGTTGCTCCTATTCTACCAGCTCTATCTTCTATGTGTGTACTCTTCAATTTTCCATAAAATTAAATCACTTTCATGGATGAACGGACATTATTTCTTCGGCTGAGATAACGTACTTTATCATCCATCGTCTTCGATGCAGTGACGACGACGTTTGCCGTTGGCATGAAAGCGCCAGCCGAACAGTCCATGGGGGGAAATCGGCGAGTCACCATGCTGTGTGTCTCGTTTCCAATGCCTTCCTCCGCACTGAACAACACAACAAAACACGATACATGCATGTGGGCGAATCGGTTTTTGCTTGCGCCAGTGGTACGTACATTCGAGCACCGTTACACTCGCATAAAAACGTGATGTGCTGTAATACTGTGTTGATTTAGTCATAGCAATGAACATATTCGCACTTCATGAGCGCCAGCGCAAACGAAATATTTATGGTTTCATCAAGTTGGCATCTTGACAGTCCTTCTCCCGCCTTCTTCCGAAGTGTTGTTTTCTTTTTTCACTCGTTTTCATTCGGTCGTTCGCTCAAAGAGATTCGGCAAATTATCGACTCCATTACATCCCATGGACGTTCACTTCTCAATTCTCATCTAAATGAAATTTATAAGTTTCGAAAATGCGAACAATCGGTGAACAACCGTTTTGTTTTGGAGCGAAAATACGCCACTGCCGTCGCTACGAATGGGGTTCCGGGAAAATGACGATTATTTTGCAATAATTCACCAATTCATCAGTGGGCGAAACGGAAAAGTTGCCATATTTTCCCCGAAAGGGTCTTCTGATGTGATGCATGGCCGATCGACGTTCGACGACACCCCCGCATCCAACACACGCATTAAGCATTTGATTACCGCAGTAGATCGATCTGTTCCCAGCACCACTTCGCCGTTGTTTACCAGCGACTGCTTTCGCAATGGGATGGCGGCTCATCGGCGTTGCTGGTCGGAACGTCATGTTTTCGGCTGCTGCGACATGGGAACAAAACAAAACGAAACATTTCCGAGCAGAGAGAAAAAAATGAAAAACAAAAATGGATCGAAAATTTTCGCCTTCGCACATGCCACATGCCATTTTTATCGATTCAAATTTGGTTCGAACGGCGACAGACACGTCGAGCTATATAAAGTGCTGTAAAATGAAGATAACGGTAAGATAGTGTGGCACATCGTACATCTATCAAGTGACATGGATAAAGGATAAAAGTAATTGTGCCAATTCACGTTTCATCGGACAGACAGCAGCAGCACCGAAACCGGAATCGAGCAACGGGCTGTGTTCTCTCCTGCTTCTTCCGCTTCTCGTTCGTATTATTATGCACTTGTCGTGTTTGCATAGTCGTCGACGACGTCGATGCTGTCTCGTAGAAGTCGCAAGAGGTGTAGTCTAGATCCAGAATGTCGAATAAATTTGTTCGGGACGATATTTTATGCGATCCAACACACACAGCGCACTAACACACACATCATTGCAACGTCACCTCGCGCTCTATTGGTTCGAGTTGAATTCGAAGACGCAAAAATTTATCCCATTTTAGAGTTTCAGCCACCCACGTATCATTCCATGCACCTCGTTCATAATAATAATATTACAATCGTGCAATATTTTCAGCGAAGAGGAACCGAAGATGTCGTGTAATGTTCGAGCAGATGTTACACATTCGCAAAATTCGTTCGCATCGCACGCGTGACGGTACCTACAACCTCACATGGAGGGGCTGCCATGCATGGGAGCGAAAAGTTCATCTCCAATATTTACATATAAGAATGCCACGACGCTTCGATTCTCAACGACTCCCATATATCATTTATGGGAGGTTGTTACTAGACCGGCTGAAAAAATGTACTCCACACAATCGCCCAATTCGTTTTTGGTTATAATAACGGGGCTTCCAGTGCACAAATTATGACCTCCGGAAAATATTTATTTTCTTCGCGAAAATGGCGGAAACAATGAATCGAACATCAAAATTTCGCGCTTTCGTTTGAGGAATCGATTTGGATTGAGCTGGGCTGATAAGCTTAAAAGTTCAAAAGAATCATGGTTTGAATGATTTTTCTTAGTTTCACCAGACGCTTCGACGGAACCACTGTCGTCACTCACTGTCAAAAGCACTTCTCTCCTTTTTTCGATTTTTCAATAAAAGGAGAACCAAACTTACGAAACGTTGAAAAAGTGTTCAGAAAAAATCACATGAGCTTCGCAGGTTGATTAGGTTCAATTTGGATCGAACTCATTTTTAATTTTTCTCATTAAACTTTTATTTTTAACACTCACGACGCATGAAACATGGAACGAGTTTTTGGAAACTTTATTCATTAGCACGAAAAATCAACTCTAATGGTTTCCCACCTTCAGCCCCCCTCCCTTACAGCCCCGTGCCCCAGAGCGGCCTCGCCATCTACCCCAGTCGATTCAATAAAATTTATAATATTATTGAGTCATCATCAAACGTCACATACTTCATCACACTCCAGTCATTCACGAGTGTCTCACGTTCGATACGACTACATCCGAACACACCAAACGAGCAGCAGAACTTCCATTCGCAATTCGAAAATAACGAATGTCATTTTTCTGTTCGTCGAGCACCGATTTTGACGCACCAAAGGAACAAAACGTGAAACGAAAAATATGATCCATCCACTCAACGGACGTTTCGGTGTAACATAAAATTATATCTCAATTCAATCGGTTCTCGCATCAATATCCGGCCGAGCACGACTTCATACTGGTACTTTCATCACTATCGACGTATCGACTTTAATATATTGATTCGAAAATCCTAAAAGTGAATGCGTCAAGAGGAAGAGATAGAGACGGCAAGAGAGAAATTGGGAAGGAGAAAGAGAGAGAGAGAGAGAGAGAAAGCAGGACAGAGAACGAGAGAAAATGGAATAGTGAAGAGCGTTTGATTCTAATCACGTGAATTCTCTGTCAACAATCCCACCTCCGCACGACGATGTTTCGCGACGATATGCCCGGGCGCACTTTATATTTATTGTGGTCATGCGTTGATTCGTGTCCTCGATAAGTCGTAAAATTGACAAAAAGCTCAATTTCCGGTTCGACCATAAAAGAACGATGCGATGCGATGCGATACATCGTCAGACTTACTGCCGTATGTACGAGTACGTACTGTCGACTGCTAGTGAGATCTTCGGCTATTCCTATCCGAGAAGATATGCACAGCGATAGTGGTGTCTGTGTCTGGTGTGCTCAAGTGCGGTATGCGTTGAGCGTCGCTATAGGTATAATTGTACGGGCAGCGCCATTTTCCATTTCTTCAACGCTCCACGTATGTGCGTTTCGATCGCATTATTGGTAAACCGTATACTCTGTACGAGTATAAGGTACACTGACATCGATGTACAATTTCATTTCAAGCGACGTCGAGTGATATTCGCAGAGCTCGTGAGCACTGCTCTGGACTGGAATCGTTCCCGAAACAATGGAATTCGTATAACGTTCGTCTGGTTGCGAGATGCGGAAGAAAAACTGGTGACCAGAGCGAGTGAAGAGGTGTGCCGTTCTTCTCAGGTCTCGGTGTGATCGATTGGATAAACACGAAACACTTTGCGATTCATTTTCAATACAAATATTGGTATAAATTGAACTGACTCAATGGGTCTTTCTCTTTGTGTGTGTGTGTGTGTGTGTGAGTGGGGGAAGGAGGCAGGGGAGCAAGAGGGCAGAATCTCCGAATCGAAAGCGGATGCTTTGCGTGCACAGATAAAGCAAAATAAATATAAATTGTCTCACACCATTTATGCATTGATATATTTCTCACTAAATGTACACACATTACTCTTTTGTTCTCCGTTGCACGATAGTCGTAGGCAGCCGCTGTCGGTACAGTACTCGGGGTATTGGAGTATGGGATGGTGGAGACGAGGGACCACGTCGAACAATAACGATACATCGATGGTCGATATACGTACCGTGGAGCGTGGAGATACCCACACCGCGGCGGCACAATTGGCCACGTTCATGTATCATTTTTGCTGAGCCGTGGTCTTCCAGCGCTGCGCCGGAGTTTTCTTCGACATGACTAGAACAGCGCAATCAATATGATATGGTTAGCTACATATCGACTATCGAGTCATTGTATTTTACGTTTCTCCACATTGCCGTTAAACGGTAGAATGGGGCGGCAGTGTGTGCAGAGAAACGCTGTAATAGAGTTGAACGTTGCGCCACAGCTGACAGAATCGAAATGAAGCAAAAATAAAATGTTAGATCGGAAATCGAACGAGAGTAATGGAGTCGGTGTAGTACTCTGGCGACGGGCACGGGCACAGGCACGGGTGTATCGTATGCAAGCTCTATTTGCTCCATTTTAGACAAAACAGAACTATGTGTAGGATGACGGTGTAGGTACTTCACATCGATGCCGTGCACTCCATGCGTTGCTTACAACGTCGGAACATATTAAATTGAACCGTACGGTGTTTGACGGCATGACGTGCGAAGATGATGAGATGAATCAAATTGTTCAATATTGAATGAGTCGTTTGGTCTGCCTGTGCAGCTGTACGCTCGTTCGTTCGTTATTCGATTGTGCAGAGAGGCACAGTCGTTTGTATTGAACGCAGGAACACACACCCACACAGAACGCGCTCCGAATTGATGCACTTAATGCATGTGCGCTAATTCAGTTTATTTTCTCTTGCACAAATTGCGTTATTTATTTTCGGTGGCTGACTGGTAGTCAGTAGTCGAGATCGAGACGTGACGTGGCAAAAACAGAAAACGAACCAAAAAAAAAAGAAGAGAAGAAAACGGAGCCGAACGTCGCTGGCGCATTTTCTTCATCCGAAATGAAGACGAACACTGTGCGGAATGTGACGGCGTGCATCCCAGCCGACATGTGAACACTGATTCCGTTCAAGAACGAAATATAATAATAAAATGAAAATTTCATAAATGGAAAGAAAAGCGAAACTTTTGCCGGGAAGGGGCAGAGACGCGCTTACCACTCCGCTCCGCTTCACTTCGGTGTAATTTTGTTTTGATTGAAAAACTGCGGTTTCGGGTGAAATGGACGGCGCGCGCACGTTTCGCCAGCCAACGAAAACGCACGCGAAAAAGGATTAAAAAGAGACAGAGAGAAAAGGCACGCGAAGGACGAGACGAGGGGAGAGGGGAAATCGCGCGCAAACAATAGGTGCAGTGAGTGAATAGAAGTGAACAAAGTTGAATGTGAGTTTTTTCCCAACGCAAATGTATACTCTGTCACAGCAAGTGTATAGGTCTGTTCCTTCCCTGGCTGCCGCTTCCTCCTCCTCTTCTTCTTCTTCTTCTTCTTCTTCTTCGTCTTGCTCGTATTTAGACACTGCGAATGAATCCGGCGTATCGCACAAAGTCTCCATTTGCACACAATGGACGAACGTGCACAGACACAGCCACTGGCACACACACGCATCCACATAACAGGCGGGCTGAAAAGTCCCCGGCCTACCATAGTAAAACACATTTTTTATTCAAAATTTGACTTTATTCATCA
>JANTFB010109757.1:0-19228 GCA_026546635.1 Porricondyla nigripennis | reverse complement strand
CTGCAGCCGACGGCATGGCCGTTGCTGTTTGCGTCGAAACGCTTGCACAGACACGAGGTAAGTTTGGCGCTGATGGGGTCCGTGCATGGTGTGGCAACGGTTGCCGCCGACGATGGTGCGGCATGAGGTGTCGATGTGATTGGAATGTTCTTCAATGGGATCGTTTTGATGGGACTCGAGACCAGATTTGACAGCGACTTGATTGGCGACTGTTCGAGCAATGCGTCAGCGCTGGTCGATGCTACAAAGCCGCCGTTGCCCATTTCGATGTCACCATCGTCGGTTTGTTGGATGACCGTGTCGCCAACGGTCAGTCCGTCGGCGCCTTCACCCTCGTTCTGCATGTTCGTCAGCGAATTGACGATGCTGCGCAGACTCTCGAATTCTTCGTTCGACAGAACCAGGTCCCGTTGCTGGTCCGCTTTCGATGATCCCGATGACGATGAATGGTGGTAATGGTGCGTGTGCCTCGAGCGACCGATTGGCTGTTGTTGCATTTGATGTTTGGTCGGCGTTTGTTCCGCTGAACCGGTGCTCGGTCGGGCGCCAGCTTTGATCGGTGTGACGCTCGCGCTCGTTGTTGGCATTGCCGACCGTCGGTGTTCGCTCGTGTCCGGCGCCGCCGACAATTCCAAATAGTTTGGATTCGATCGAAGCAGATCGAACGAGTTGGATGGCGTCGACGTCGATGAGGCGGTGGTCGTGTGCGAAGGCCGTGTCGTCGATGGACGCGACCGAATCATACCGCTTCGACTTCGCTGTTGTCCATTGGCCGCTGATGATGCCGACGTAGATGCCGAGGATGACGCTGACGACGATCCCGTCGAATTGGTCGGGTTCACGGTGCTCAATTGCAACTGGATCAACATCATGTGATCGCCCAAACGCATACTCAAATTCAACGGCGTCTTTCCGCTGAGGAAATCGTTCACCTGCGAATCGTTCAGCGATTCGAGCGCTTGCATCACCGTATTTTCCGGACGCTGAGCCTGCGGGATTCCAATGAAAAGAGAGAGAAGAATGAGTGCGTGTTCGATTCTCAATAAAATTAAAAATAAATTCCGATTCAGCCGATGTTGAAATGTCGCCCAAGCGAGATATCGGGCGGGAGGGAGGCGTTGTTCGGTGCAAAAACCAAATGTTGATTTGCATAAATGAAATTCTGGTTCGAGACAGCACCCGAACACACTCGCAGGTCGCAACATGAAACTATCTAAATTCATTTCGTTCGTGGCCTCGTCAATTTATTTGCGAAATTCACGATTGGCGAATGGGCCCCAGAAACGTGCGGTGTGTGGCGTCACAGCGACGCGAACGAAACAAGCAAAACTCGCACGAACCAGTGGACACCGGCCCGGCGACTTTTACGCCCGAAAAAAATAAAATCGCTTCGGTCGCGAAAAACAGCACACCAAAAAACCACAAATGCGATTCGCACTGAACGTAACCGCATACGATTTCGATGAATCGGCATTCGGATCGTTATGGGGAGCGAGCGCGTGTCTGTGTCTCTCCATTCTATTGAATTTGTGCGAACCGAGTCGTCAGTCGTCAGTCGTCAGTCGTAGCAGCACACATTGCCATCACGCAGTGTGCGCCTGTGCATGACTGTGTTCGCGGATGGCATTGAAATGCCCCCTTTCGATCGCTGATAGCCCGCACTGAACGGGCCACCTGATTACGCGGAGCGAACAATTGCATTTGCTCGAATTCAAGTGGGAGCTCGATCGAGTCCGTGGAACTTTCGTTGCACCGAAACTGCGACGAGATTCGGCGGCCCCTCCTTCCGAAATCCTCCCAGAGGGTTCGCTCGCAACTCGATGATGCATCATGCATCGACAGCAGTCCGGACGCCACATGGCCGGGAAACTGTGAATTAATTCACATATTTTGTTCGAAGGCGAAAGACGACCGAACCGCCACAACAACAAAACCGTGGAAAATGTACCGTAAAGACGTGGATTGGCGGAGAGCCATTCTCACGTCGTGGCTGCGTGCCGATGCTGGAGGAGAGGACGTGTAGGTAACACGTAACACAACGAAAAAGACGAAAATAACAGCAAAAAAGTCGCGGCTCTCGTGTACCTGCTTCGTGTGCAATGGAAATGTGGGCTCATCTGGTAGTGGTACCGCGACTACCTCGTCAGAAGTACAGTAGTCGATTGCGCGAACGCAACGGCGAATCCATTGTAAGTACAAGTGCACGAGCGAGTGTACCTACAGCGTTCGATGAGTTTTTCGTCTTTCTTCTCATTCGTTCAGGGGACGTTTGTGCGAGCGAGAGGCAGAGGCGCAGGGGGCGAGACGGAGACAGCGCTAGAGAGACGCGGCCGCACTACATGGCGCAGTCGGGCACACCATACCACTCCGTACGGCACCAGGCCACACGAATACAAGCGCAAACACGATATTCAGGCGTCGCAAACTAAATTGCACGCCAAGAACCGTTCTCGTGTTCCATTTTGTGAGTTATCATGCTAATGGCGTACTGTACGTACTACGGACGACCGTTCGCTAGGTGCTTTCGTGCCGTTCATTCTTCGTCATTCCTCCACTTTTCGTTACGAGCAAACGGATAGAAAAATGCGAAGAAGACGCGACGCTCGCTCGGCTCGTACACGAATTTCGTGCAGTGAGACGCGGCCATCAGTTCGACGATAGCCTTCAGCTGTGCCAGGGCCCGTCGTCACACACTGGAAGAACTGTAACGATGTCGAATGCGGACCGCATGAACCGCAAAACCTTCGATACGTACGAGTACGAGCCGTATGTGAATCGAATGGATAGGGCATAGCGCGGAGCACAAGAGAACGAGCAACGAAAGAAAAATGGCGAATCGAATTTACACGGAGAAAAATGCCGCGCAGCAACACATTCAATTGTTGTTTTTCGTTCATTTGTGCCGTCTCTTCTGATTCATTCGTTCACGAAAATAATAGAAAGAAAATACAGAGAATCGGCCGGGTTCACCGTTTGAACGATGTGTCGTCGGGGCAACAGCACACATTCCATCGCTGTCGATGTGCGTGTGCACCGATTTCCAACGACGCGCAATCGTCGGGATGCATCGAGGAGCAAGGACTCGATTCATTCACAACGTGTCCCGGCACCAATTCTCCCGGTCTTATGTCTGCTCGCCTTCGTCCGTGTCCATATTCCGTTTGTGTTGCTCCGGCTCATGGCCAATGCTGCGCAAGAGCAACCGTATCGACACGTCCAATGCAGATCACTAGTCGCATCAACAGCGCCCGACTCGAAAACAAGAGAAACAATATGCTGAGCTGAGCTGAGCAGCCAGAAGATCGAAAGTGATTCGCATAATCCCAAGCACAGAGAGAGAGGGCGACGAATGTGAGTCGATTTGGTGAAGGGTGCGCTGCTCCGAGCATGGGAAGTGACTGCTTTCGCGACACATGCGCTCGAACAAAATTACCATTTCATTCGACGGGCGAAACCACATGTTGAATCGTAAGTTTCGTATGTCGCGAACACGATTAACTGGTCTCGAGTCCCATCAAAACGATCGATTGGCAGCGAAGGCAGAAACAGAGGACACAGTGGAATCGGAATCGAAGGAGAGTTATGAATTGAAGACGCGCGCGTCTCAATCGAAACGAACATCCATTTGGTTCGCCGCATTCGTCGTCGCATTCAGAGAGTTGCCGCTGCAGTTGACCATTCGCTTCGATTCGTTTCGGTTTTCTGAAATCCGAATCTAGCGAGACTCGCCACGCGACAGATAATCTTTATGTTGTCCGACGGCGCAGGGTAAGTGGTTGGACACACAGCCTATATGCTAATGACTTTCCGTTGTATCGTCCCGTCTGCAGCTAGTGAAATTTTCGTCAATTGTTGCAAACGATGGCGACTGGCTCGCTCTTCCCGTTGTCGGCGTCACGAGAAAGTTTGTTCGCTAATGTGGTTTCGCTGTCGGGCGCATTTCGATAAGATCTTTAGCGCAGCGCCTCGCACCCACGAACAACAACAAAATGGCAATCGGAACTTCAGTCGTTGGCAAGCGATTCCTGTGTGTCGCCTTTTTGGCAGAAAATCGAATTCATTTTGTCGCCGAAAAATGTGCGCCCCTCGATTGGCATTGACGTTCGCCAGGCACGCAGACACCGTCGACGACACGAGACACGTGCCAATCGATCGCATAACGACGATTCACAACGGTACCGCGATCGTTTAATTCTGTCGTTTTCATAAGACGCACGACACAGTCTCGGTCGACATTTGACTCATTTTGTGCGTGTTTCGCGCGTTAGCGTCGCCGCACTGTATGCGCGACGTATCGGCCGTTACTTTGATGTCTGTCGGCATTATTCTCTGCGTTTACCGTTCGACGGTCTGGCGAGTGCATGCGTGACGTGGCCGCATGGACCGATACGCACCACACCAGTTATTACCTGGCTGATGGCCGATGATGCGTCTCCGCGGTCTATTTAGCTCATGAATTGTGACATTCTGTGTTCGCCAATTGTCGAGGTGAATTTTTTGGCGGAGAAAAACACACGCGAATCCAATGGCAAACCCGAACACAGACGGTCGGTACGCGTGGCGAAAATACAGTGCGATTCAGTGTTTGCTTTCGAAACAATTGGCTGCCGCCAGACTATCGGAACATTCACTTTGAATGGCAGTACCGGGTACAAGCTTCGCTTCGTTCGAGGTCTCCCGATCGAGTGCCGATTATCGTCGGTCGCCGAAATGATGATGGCGACGATGTTGCGACTGCCGCGAGGTCATTTCGCTACCATTTCGACGAGTGCATCTCTTCCGTGTGCGCCACGGAGTGACCATTGTTCACTCTTCATTTGCATGATTTTGCATGTTTCGCTGCTTCGGCACCCAATTTCACAGATTTCATTCTGGGACCAAGCGATGCTCAACGATTTGTTGTGAATAAATTTGAATTTCGTGGGATTTAACAAGCCAGAGATCCGATCAGCACGTTGTCGGTGTGTGAGAGTCGATGTTCAACGAGCGCTTCAATTGTAGGCCTGCTTCGATGGGCTGGTTGAGTGCGTCGTTAAGGCTTGCGCGTGCGAACCATTTCGGCAAATATGAATTACGAGCGAAAAATGAAAAGTGAAAACAAACGGGCGCACATCCATGATCCATGGCAACGCCGAATATTGCGTACGACGAACGTGTGGGAGGAGGAGAGCGCGACAATCGCAGGCAGAGAAAGGCTGAGCCGAAAATCGTACAAAATACTTTCGTTGGCAACATCGGCGAACCGTGCCATGCTGCCGGTATGGATGGATGCGCCTCGATCGCCGCACTCGTTCGATTCGATCGAAGTTGTGCGTGTACGCACAGTCACCGGTCGGCCGAGCCATAGTTGCCACATGCGACACCTGACATCGACACGGTCACGCATTTTGTTCCCTTTCACTGGGCCGGCATTCGTCGTTTGGATTCTCCGGATCTTCGACCACGAGACCCTCCACCGACGAATCAGATCGTCCGCATGCGTTCCGCGCTCATCCAGAAATGCCATTTCGATGTTGTGTTTCGCGTCGACGGTGCTCGGTTCGCACGTTGCATCGCAGTGTTCGGTGCGCGCGTGGCTCAAATCAATTCCGATTTTGTCGACAAAAGAAAAGAAAGCGAAAGTTTCTTTCTTCCATTTTAATAGCGACGAATAGAGTTTCCCGTGTGGCTGCGAACGTATTGCTTAAGCGTGTTCGGATGCATTAATACGCAACACGGCCGGGCGGTTGCGGCTGCAGAGAGATTCGCTTGGCGAATGTGCGCGCGATCATATCGCTCGAGTCGAGGCGTACATGAGCCAGCGTTGGCTTGTGTGTGTTCGGTGAACACACACGCCAGCGTCAGCATCGATGCGGTCGTGCTCGTGCATACGAATGGAGTCGGCATTTGTGTTTCTGTTTCTTTTCTCTCGAGCCGAGCCGATGTGTTGGTAGAGACGCTCTCGTCGTTCACCAACTACCGGCAACATTTTGTTTCGTGTGTGACCAGTGCGCGTGTGAATGCTGCGATGGAATCGTTGTCTTCGCTGCGGAAGAAAGAGAGCCAGCGAGAGGTAGAAGGAAGCGGAGAGACGACGGGGAATGACAATAGAGAACGGTTGATTGAGAATGCAGTAGGTTCCATCGCCATCACGAGGCGCGGGCGAGAAAATCAATGCGACGGCAGAGCCAGCAACGAACCGAAACCAAAAAATGGTGGAAAAGAATGGAACCGAGCGAAAGGAGACGAGGAAAGTTCGCAGGTATGGCCGATCGCTCTGCTGCAGATGTAGAGTCGCAATGAAGTGGAGCGTATGCACGCAACGGAATATTGAAACGTAACGATTGGCACGTCAATGGAATGAGTGCCGTAAATGCGCAATGCGCAGACAGACAGAACGTCGAAGGTGATTTTTGTTTTGTCGTTGCTGCCGCGAATCGAACTCACGCAGAACGCATTCCATTTGCGATTAGCCAATGTCCATGCGTTCGACTGAACGTGGGCTATGAGCGACCAGCCATTTGTTCGACTCGATCGGTATGCACGCGGCTGTTGCTTGCCCATTAGGACTGTGCCCAGTACAAGCCACAGGCCAAAGCACCAATGTCGTCGAATTTTGCCGATGCGAGCAATTTCGCCTCTGTTTTTTTCTCTCTTCTCCCGTTCGCTGTTGGCCAAAGTGACAAACAACACAAAAACAGCGACGAATGCAATTTGCACGAAAATATATTTATTTTGCGCCGTTGCCTCTGTGACGACGTCGAACAGTTCGACATTCGGTGCGGGCCACTCGACACAAATGGTCGACACACGAAGTGCTCTTTGTCTGCGAAATGATTGCGAAAATGGCCGAAAATTCGGTTCACTTCCGGTTCTCCGCAGCAAAGAAACACTCACGATGGTGCAATCGCCCGGAAATGCATGCGCAGTTGACGATTTCTAGCGTTTCTGGTTTCAGGTTTTGTCGCCCGGGAAGGTGCGCCCGCAAAACGAAAGTGAAAATCGACGACGATAATTCATATCGAATTGGGCAATGGCGATGATGAGCGAATGTGCACACTAACGACGACTTCTTCCGTCGACGCCATTCAGGGAAGGGGGAGCCGAGAAAAAAAACTACACGTTTCGACTGTGTCGCATGTGTCGTGATGCTGAAAATCGTTTCCACCGACGAAAAAAAAAACACTCGAACGAAGAAGAGAAGTGAAAGTGAATTTGTTTTATTATAAAATTTCGGCCGGATTACATTTCGGCTGATTTGGTGTGTGTGCGCCGGGCAAATGTCTGTTTTATTTTCTCGTTTCTGACCGCCCCCTATCTCTCCGCGTCGGACCTCTCTTCGTACGCAGGTGTCGACACAAAGCCGAGTCGAAGTGAGATTTGTTTCTTTTTTCGCGGCTCAAATTCGTGCTTTCCATTTGCATATGGTGTGCATTGGACGATCGCTGTGCAGTTGTGCACGGCCGTTCGTTGCTGTCAGCCAAGAATCGTCGGTTCGAATGGAACGGGGCACAGCATCGGGCATCATGGAGATGATATGGCCATAAGTCACGTACGAAATTTTCCGTACGCTAAATGGTCGCCCGCGCATGCAATCAATTGTTGTAATGTGTTTGTTGGAAGAACACGCGTACGCCATCCATTCGAGTGGCGGGCCGTTGTCGATTTCAGAATTCGGGTGCATTCGAACGAGGAAAAACAAACAATCAGATGAGCGGCCGATGCCAGCAAAATATTTGTTCGTTGTCAGCGAGAAATGCGAACGGCGTTTTGGTCAACCCTGCGCGAACACTTGGTGGCGATACTTGTGTGTGTATGGCAAATGATAACCTTTCACTGCAAGCCGAACCTCTCCATTTGAAATTAGCCGCACCGATTTGACGAGCACGCGAAATGAAAAACCCCGAAGAAATCGACAGCGAATTTGAATCGATCGGACGCAAGTGGGGCCAGAAAGAGAGCGAGAGTCGCTAGCGAAGGCAACGCTAGTGGGATCCATCGCATCATAATAAATAAATTGTGAAGTTGTGGCGAACTCGAATGCGGCCCCGAGTGGACGACGTGCACGAATATGTGTCGCTGTGTGCGAGTGGAACGAATGGCGACGAGGCGACAAACGACGGACGGACAAACCTAACGAAAAATATTGAAAACGATTTCGTCATTTTGAAATTGATTTTTTCACAACTCGAAATGTATCGTTTGGCCGTTCGACCGTTGCTATCAGTGCGCGTGTTCCTCATTCTCGACATCATTACGGCCGATGTGTGTCTGCACACGAACGCACACAATGGAAACGGGCAATAGAGTGCTATCGACCGTCTCTGCGTACGTTACGTGCATCGACGTACACCTCTTCGTCCGGCCGAGATACAGATGTGTCACTCGATTGAGTACTTGCGACTGGCGCATTCGGTGGAATGGAGACGAAAAGAAAAACCACGCACAAAAATGGTCAGTCACTTGATGGGCCTGCAGCCTGCGTTTGAATATGGCACCGTCCCCATACGCCACACGCACGGACTCACAACTGGCATACACCGGCCAAGCGGCCAGTTTCGACCGAAAAAACTGAAGAGAGAAAGAGAGGCGTCGCCCGTCACTTTGTTTCGTGTTTTTTCTTTCCATTTTCTCTGCTCATTTATTTTTATTGTGAACGCAAACAACGAACGAAGTGAGAAAGACCTGCGACATCACGACTATGCGATTAGTTTGTTTTTCTTGAACGGCTGCCGTTGTGGTGTCGCGTTCGCCGCCGTCGCAACCGATGACGAAGTCCGAAGAAGACCAGACATGCACGGCTCTCGCAGGCAGAAAACAGAAGACAGAATTGAATGAATAAATAAAACGATGAAGAACGAACGACCAACCGAGCGTCGGCAATGTCAGTTTGAACTGGTTTCGCCGTCGAATTTGTCGTTCGAATTAAATTATAAAAATAGAAATCACTTGAACAATCTGAACTTTTAATATGAATTCGAGAGATGCCGACCGCCGACATGCCGTCCGTTCGAAATGATTTCATTAACCGCACCGAACACCCGGATAGTGGGCATCGCACGTCACTCCATTCGTGTGCACGAGAACAGAATCCAGTTTGCGTCAGAATCGGCGCGGAAAAACAGTTGCGCGCATAGAGTCGCATGCTCGAGTCATGCATTTTGGCCGTGTCGGTTCAGTGCGTTTCCACTAGCACCGAGCGGGTCGGTGCTCGGGCCAGCGGCGATCATTTTCAATGAACGAGACAATCGAGCCGAGAATCGCCGCGTTTTCTGTGCCCACAATCGAACAATCGAAATGGCAGCGCCAGTTGGCACCTTCGCGTTCCTACCTTATTCGCCTGCTTTGCATACTTCGACTCGACGCGTCAATGTCATATGGGCCACGAACGAACCTTAGGATCGATTTCATGCCGAATTCATATGTTCGTGGGTTCGCAATGCGACCGGAGAGTGCATAACGGCATCGCATCAACGAACATCGAAAATGAATGTATCTCATGCCGGTGCGCGCAGGCGACAGAACAAGCGACGAGCGAATGGAAGAGACGAAAATATGAACGAAAAAAAAAACCCAAAAATCGAAAAAAAAGGGCAAAAATTAAGAAATGTGTCTGAGCGGCGTTCGCTGCCTGTGCGGAGTCGAGTCGAGTACAGTCACCAGCGGCCACATGCAACGCACCAAATGGCAGCCACGAGAATGGACGAGAAAACGAAAATGGAATCCATTGGTTTTTCGTCTTCTCAAAACATTGCACGCTCTCGTCGATTGCGTGTGTTGCAGTCGGTTTTATTTTTCGGTTTTATTTTGCTCATGGACTTCGCTCACTCGGTCGCACTTGCACAGTGCACGCCAGCCACATACAGACTCATCGGCTCGCACGCATACACAGGCGGCGAGACTGGGAAACATTCGGCATCTGTCCGAATCGATCGTAAGCGCTCAAGTTGGTTCGATTCGTGTGATATTTTGTCGGGCGCGCATTTGCGTTCTTTCGCCGAAATCACCGAAGACGCATCATGACCGAGACCGGCGTCGAATGCAACGCGTGAATCTGTGAATATTTTTGGTTCTTTTTGCTCTGTTCTTCCATGCATGTTCGGCGGATGGAGTAACGGTTAAGTTCGTTCGGTCGACACATTCTTCTCAGTTCATCATCGTCGCCGTTCAGTCCCCGCTGTATCGCTCGCTCTCTTCTCGTCTGCCCGTCTTCGCATTAAATGCCTAAAAACACTTCGTTCTTGATGTCGGCGATGCGTGCGCGTTCGATTGCCCACCGCATTTCGAGCAATTCATTCTTTAAATTTAGAATCGCGCGCGACCGTCGGTTCGCTACGAAATGAATACTCACCAGAAGACCTGTTTCAACATTTGGAAGTAGAATAATTCTGGACCCGTCCATGATACCGTTCTCTTTCAGCGATGTTCCATCGTGTAATTCCCTGCAAAAAATCAGAAAAAGACGAGAATTAGCTTGATGTCTAGAAGTATTATTTATCGACTACTGGATTTGAATTATAATGAGAGTCAGATGTTGTTGAACGCACGCATTTTTTATAATGACCATTTTTTCAAGTTATGAATTATGAGTGTGCGCGATAGGCCCTACATTGTACCTAGGTGTGAGTGTAAGGTATAAAAATCCTCAGAAAAAAATATTGACCAATAACATTGGTTGACTATTTTCAAAACGACGGCGGCCCGTAACTGGTTGAGTGAGAAGAATTTTGAAAAAAAAATGGTAGAACGGGAAGAACTCGAGGAGAACGAAAATCAGGGAATTGCTCAAGCGAATTCCATGGGAATAACGAAATCGATGGCATTTTACTTGGAGCAGAAAGCGTGAATTTCCGCTTTTTGAATTTCCATTCGCCTGTAACTTTCCATGCTCTGCAAATCTTTATATATTTTAGAACATCACGAAGTTCTATCGTCAACCAGTTGCGACCGTCTCGTTAACGGTCAATAGAATTTAATTTATTGGTCAATAATTGTTTTTTTTTGCATATGCAGGAGTAGCTAGGTTCATCTCAATTCCACATAATATTAAAAAAACAAAAATCTGGCAAATAAACGCCCAGAAACGCTCGCTGAAAAGTTGGTGCATTCGGCCCGAACTGGTTTCCACTATTATGTGTGTTCGGCACATTCGCGTCTTCTATGCACCGCGAATCGGATCACATTCTATCTGATTATTCGGTGATTTCGGAAGGGTATGCCTATGCACCCAGACGTGGTCAGAACCCAGAACGTGGTGCTTTCGGGCATCCTTGCTCTTGAGAACTCAAGAATATGCGAATGTGGCCACGTGCCATCGTGCGAAACTATCAATCATATTCCTTCCGCCGAATATGAATCAATTTCAATTGCTAACGCAAGCATTCACTGCATCGAAAATCGATTCGAAGGAAACGCCTGAAAAATTCATTAGACACCCCAGAGCACGGCCATTGAGCCGAGCAATGGTGGGCAATCCAAAATTGATATCGAACCGAACGCCATCGCCTCGCTGCCACATTCGTAGATGAATGTCGTTCGCATGCCGCATCGCATTCGATTTCAAACATCAATTCCATTTGAATTCCTGACTTTGCTGAGTCGCGTTCGTTGGTCGGGTTGGCGTGCTCGACATAGACGACCGTTCTCATCGTCGTCGTCGTCGTCGTTTCCGTCGACGTCGCCGTTGCTGGAATGACGTCACGAACCTGTTTTCAATTCTCACTTGATTTCATGCATGTTTTTCGCTCGCGTCTCTCCGCCTTTCATCGTATGTCATGAACCCGTGGTGATGCGCGCCTCTCCATCATTCCTATTCCTATTCACAATCACAATATGCTTTGCCAGAGTGTGGGTACGCGCGCGTGTGGAAAATACATTCGGAATTTCGTCGAGGCATCGGCATTGTTCGTGTGCGTGTGTCGTGCGTGCGACCGTACTGGCGTCTGTGTGCGTGTCGCCCAGCCGTAACGACTGCGGCTGCTGCTGGAACCGCTGTGGCGTGGTGTGGTGGATTACGTTAAACGAAAGCATTTTCGACGCGAGTCCGTCGTACGCGCACCGCACCGACACACAGCGCGTATGGAAGCCGACGAGATTTTGTCTGTTTAATATATATTTATGAAATGGAATATTGCGTTTAATGCGATCGCAGCCGAGTGTACTCGTGTTTGCGCGTACTACAATCGACGGTGGGCAGGCTTGTGGCAAGGGCGTACGGTCGTGCAGTGAGTGGCGAATGCGTGAAGCGTGAACTGTTGCTGTCTGTGCAGAAAGAGTGCCCACGCGTTACGCTCCCATCGCCACAGCTCCCGCTGCTGCTTCTGTTCTCTTCCTGTTGTGCTCGTCCACGAAAAATGCTAAAGCCGAAGGGAACACGCACGATGAATGCCAACTGCTATGTCGCCGTTGGCATCCGGTCGATTGCACATCGTGCTTGCGCCACGCAGCTATCGGGAGGCGTCTGTTCAGTGGACGCGCTATCACGGCGACAGCAGCCGAAGTGCGAAGAAAAATGGTTTCAAAGTTCTAAGGCCAACCGGGACCCAGCTCGAAGCCCCATTTCCGCGTTTGTCTGTGTACTCGCCCAGTGTACGACTGGGACAGAAGCGAAACGGCGAAGACGAGAAACACGTTCGAAACCGAAGACGGCACGTCCATCTGATGCAATACGGCATCCGAAGCACACGCAAGCGAACAGTTCCTGCTGGAATATGGGGAAGCTGAAGACCCATTAATTCGAACTCGGAATATACATTAGTGCGTTCAGCACAGCAGGCAGGCAAGGCGCAGGACCCTCGTGAATATTTTCGCCCGTCACACAATTGATTTTTGCTGTCATTGTTCGGCACTCGGGAAAAGGGGCAACAAACGCACGCACACACAAAAGCTTCGTCGTCGTCGACACCGTCGAATTCGAACGCGTTCCGGACTAATTCCGCTTATTTGCTCGTTTTCGGGCGACAAGAAAACCAGAACACCGAAAGTTGAGTATGAGCTTCGGCCATGAAAGCGACCAATTGCCAGCATCGAGCTGCCATGTGATTATCGCCCAAGTGAATGGCAATTGCGAGCGAGATTAGATTGCCGGCGACAAACAACGGATGCCGCATGCACCAATAGACGGGGTCGGGCAAGGCAGGGCCGGCTGGTGTCTCAGTTTCTCAACGATTTGGCACAGAGATGCTCGCTTCAATAGAAATGCGTTAATTCACTCGTTCGCCACGATTAATGTGATAAGCGATGCGATGGAGCGGATTGGGCGAGAGTGAGAGTGAGAGAATTCCTCGTGAATGTTTTAGGGTTACGAATGATGTATGCGCGCGGCGTTATGTAAACGAAAATTATTACATTTTCTGTTGTTACACATCGGCAATGCGAGTGCACGCCGGCGTCGGCTATGGATTTACACAACCTTCTATCTCTCACTCGCACTCGCACAAGTCTATGCTCGACAGCGCTAGTGCACACACACACACTAGCAAAACAGACATGTATTCGAAGCGAAGTCGGCCCGAGAGGCTTGTGGCGATCGATTTCGAAAAAGAAAGTACAAACAGTTCGATGCGGGCTTCGTTCGGTGCTTTTGCAACATGGCGTCACATCGATGGTGTTCGCGTTGGGCCGCAGCCACAGCGAGACGAATGCAGGCGAACCCACGAAAAATCGCTGCGAAAAATACAAAAGCTGGTCGATGTCAGGCCCTGGGCATTGATGGCCATCGCACACGCACACACAGCCACACACCGAAACCATTGCCATTCCGATCGAAGCTGAGGTCACAATTATGCGCCACTTGGCCGCTCTGCCATTTATTCATTTTTTCCGCTCAAATTGTGCCGAAGGTTCGTTCGTGTGCCGTGAAATGTTGTCGTCATAGTGAGCAGCGATGGTGGCGGAGGAAGGGGGCGCCGAGCACAGCACTGCGAATTGGTCGTTGCCGAAATGAGTCCCAGTGAATTCACTCGGGCACGCACAATTGGCCTCGGTATTTTTAGCTCGTCACCCGTCACCCGTCAACCATTTTCTCGAGTGCAGTTTGCGCGCGGCCGACTGTGCGAGTGCGAGTGTGTCACCATTCGTTCGCGTCGTTCGTCGCAGCGACAGCGACAATGGCCGAACCAATTTAGACCGACCGAGATAAGAATAGAAATGAAATTTATTCGTTTGGAGGCAGGAGCGTCTTGGCGCGACAGGGCCACAGCAGCAGCAGCAGCTGCTGCTGCTGCTGCTGCTGCTACACACGCGCGCCACGACGACGGTCTGCATCCTCCGAGCGTACGCGCGACGTACGAGGAACGAACGCATTGATTTATTGTTATCATTTATTCAACCGAAAGTCGCCTCCGCACATTCACATATGGCTGTCGGTGTCGGTGGTGGCGGTGTGCCTACGTCTGTGCGCGTTCGGCGAACGTGAACGAAAATCGATGTGAGGCGATTTTCATGGCACATCACTGTCGCAGCTCTCGCAGCACGAGTAAGCGACGCGACGCGATGCAACGTTCACATGAAAGCCAACCGAGTCTTTGAGGGTCCGTGCTTCTGCCCTCCGCTCATCTATCTTGCACGCGCAGCGAGTACATACGCTGTACATGGGCTTGCGCTCGTTTCCATGTACCGCCAAGCAAATGAATCGTGATGCGCGCTGGCTATGCGCGCACAAGCGATCGCGCGAACCGGAAAGAACAGAAGAAAATGCTTTGCGACGCACACACCACCAATCGCAATCATGACGATTTTGTCCTGTTTTCCCTTCGCTCCATTCTCTCCCGGTTAAGGTGCACCTTTGCATGGGAACGCACTCGTTGCTGGATGGATATGGCTCACCGTCAACCGACAGTGGCGTCACTTTCGACTCTTCACATGCACATTGTAGCTGAGCGAACCCATTGTCGGTTCGACGAGCGATAGCTTCTACGCTTGCGAGTGTGCGAGAGATATATGTGGAGCTCGTGCAGTTGAGTACAGCGAATTAATGACGATAAGAGGCCGTATTCACTTGGCATGATCTCATTCCGCCATAATTGAAGTATGTGCAAACAATGAAGCCCATCGAAATCGAAGAAGTGTTTTCTTGTTCTCGGGGCGACACCCACACTACCACATGTGCTCAAGTCGCTTCGGGAAAAATGGTGCCGTCTGACGGTCGTCAACCATTTTCGAATCGACGAAGGCGTATTGCACGCGCGCATCTCGTACGCCGCCATCGTCGCCATACCGGGAATCGCTGGCTCGGTCCAACGCAAATGGTGCGGAAAGAGTGTGCGAGAGTGGCTCGGAAGGGGCCGAGGCGAGTGGTGCTGACTTCGGTCTTCGTGGAAATTGAGTGCAGGAAAGTGGAATTCGGCGCACGGAAAATGTGTGCCCGCGACGACGGAACTTTCATGGATGCCAACCGCATGGCGCCATCGATGCAAACGAGTTGGTAATTTGGTAATGATGCGACGACGAACGCGTTGAGCGCGACACATCGTAATTGCATACACTTTCGAACGTTGAATAATGTTGATTTTGGCTGGCTCGTTTGGAAGCGCACAAAGAGCAATGACGAAACGACGAAACGACGAAACCCGGGGCCGCTAGTAATGGATATGAACGACGCACACATGCCCATCGAATGGTACGGGCACACACAAACTAGCTCACGTACGAACACTCGCACGGCATGCGGTCGAGCAAGCATGAAAGCGAAATAAAAAGAGGCTCGTCAGCGGTGGTGAGCGACGAGGGAACAAACCTATGCCGTCTCCTATGCATCTGGGCCACCACACAACGGCAGCAACAACAGAAACGAGAAATGGACGTGCGCCCGACCCGAATCTCACGTTTGTCGTCTTGCAAAAGGATCGCCAAAAATAAGAAGAAAAAAAAAATGCCGAATTCACGTAGGAGCGAAGCGAATGCGATGCGCATGGGAAAAAAAATTACCTGAACGCCGTCGGTGAAACCTGAAGACTGGAGACGAGGGCGAAAATTGAATAGGAGAAGAAGAAGAAGGAGAAGGAGAAAAGCCAACATAAATCAGCTGTTATGGCGAGTGTATCGTTCAATACAAAGAACAATTGCGCATACCATGAAGCCGATGCCACGCATGGAACTCACTTGGCCGGGCGAGTGTGTGCGTGCGTACAGCGAATAGTGCACACAGCACCAGCAGCGACTGCTACACATTTGCCGTCCGCTGCCGAAACACCGTCTCTATTCAGTTGGAAAACAAAATGGCCGCATTCGTACATACTAACCTCGACTAGCGAGTCTCTGTCTTACGCCAGCCGACCGAACGAAACGAAAAGAAAAATCGACTGCGAGCGAACACCGCGCGCGCGACAGCTCACTGGTCGCCTCGCACTCATGCCGCCACAGACGCATTTGCATTCCGATTCAAACCAAATCCGAAATCGAATTCGGTTTTTTTTTGTTTGTCTTTATTTCGGGTTTTCGAAATCCATTTTCAATGAATTTTGAAATGAAATGCGTCGCACCGCGTGAGCTCCGATTTCTATTGGATCGATTGTATGGATCAGGAGCACACTGGATGCGATGAGCTCGTTCGACGAACGGCCAGCGCAACACGCGTCCATTCGATCGTTTGTTGCTCGCGAACAAGCCACGCAAACGAATCGCAATCTTTTCGAAGGTTTTTTCTTCTCCCTCCGTTCACACGGCGGGCCACATGATTCAGATTTATGAGCGGCGCATGAGACCCCACTTCTTCGACACGCTCTCTATCTGCCAAAAAAAAAAAAATGTGTTCGATCGCACGCGCGAACATCGGCGATAAGAAACGCCGAAAGCATTTCGTCGCGAAATTGGAAATGACGAATCGGTGAAGGCGCAGAGTGGCAGAAATGCAAATCGCAGCGCTGTGCACGCGCACGCTCGCCCCGATTCGCCATTCAGGCGGCATCAGGTAGCTAAGAGCGGATTTCGTTCATCAATTTTCTACTTACTTTTCGCGATGCAACAGACATATCCGATCTTTGGCCACTTTCAATTTCTTGGCGACGATTTTCTTCAAATTCTCCACCGACGTTTGGCTGTCGACGTTGACCGAAAAGCATCCGCCCGTCGTTGTGTTCACATTCAGTGTGATTTGCGATAAATTCAGTTCTGTGCCACACCCTATGTGCTGCTGAATATCTTGTGAATCGCTACCCATTTTGGCTGCGGGTGGCTGTAGGTTCTATGGATGCCGGACCTGAGTCTGTTCGCTGCTCTTTCCGTCAACCGAAGTCGCCGTCAAACGGTGGCAATCGAATGCAGTTTTGCGGCGCCTTCGTTCCTGTGTCGCGCGTATATTCAACAGTGAGCGAGTGGTGGGTGGTTAAATTGCTATGCACGCGCCAGTGCTGCTGTTTTATCGGCTGGGTACGCGACGCGTGTATTTCTCTCTTTTATTTTTATTACTTTTTCGACGATGCGTGTGCATCGACCACACTCACAGCGCAACCACTCTGTGTGTGTGTGTGTGCGTCTCTGTTCGCTTTTATTGTTTTCGTTCGTCGGTGTTGAAGCCGAGGAAAACACCAAAATCACGCAAACAATTCACTGCGTCGCGCGTCTCGTACTTCGTAAGATTGTGTGATGCTCGCTGCCACTGCTGCGTGTCTGTGTGCGTCTCCTTGGTGCGTAAGCCGATCAGAATGATGTAAGATGTGTACACACGCGGTGACGATGTCTCGTCGACGAACGAACGGCCAAATACTCGTGAAATGAACAGCCGCAGCAACAACAACAACAACAAACACTGCACTCGATGTGAGCGACGTAACGCACACGGCACCAGCACTCGACTACTCACTCACTCCGTGGGCACTCTGTGTGCGTGCTCTCTCTCGTACGAGAGCGATATTCGACGAAATGTCTCCGCTTCTTCTTTCGCCTTCAAAATTTTCCGTTCTTCGGATTTTTTCTTCGATTTTTCGTTGCTCGACGCTGCACCGAAGCAATTCAATTTCCGCCAAGTTTTTCCGGTTCACTCGAGAATGGGCGATTGTCCCTTCGTTTCGAATCGATCGAAATCAATGGTAATGCGTCGTCACATGCACACTCTCGCACACATCGGCTCGATGCGATTACAATACAAATCTGGTCGCACTTGTGACATGCACGACATATGCGTAACCTTTTCTGCTTTGCAACGCAGACGATCGAATCGATTTCAGTTGCTAGGAATTGCACGTAGCGACTGAATATGTGTCGTTCGTTTCTCTCTCTCTCTCCCGATCGGTCTCTTTTCTCTGTTTATTCTTTTCTGGTTTTAGTTTTTCGAAGGAAATCACTCACTGCTCTCGTTTGTTATATTTTTTTTTCTTGTTTTCAGATTCCGCTTCGTTCACCTCCGTCTGTGATGCAATGCGCTCCCTGTCGTGTACCTTCGATCGCTGTATTGTGAACTTTTTTTATTTTTCTCTTTCTCTCTCTTCGTTCTTCGTCGCACTTTATTTACCCAGAAACGACGCACAAATTGCGGAAAAGAAGAAATACGGACGACCACACGACGATGATGGGCCGCGAACGGGGTCGCAGCGAGGGTGGAAATGGGGAAAAAAATCAAAATGAAACGAATTGGCGTTTGTGTGGTTTGGTTCCGCGCGAGAGTGTGGTTATTTTTGAAACGTTGAAATTGAACGGTTACATAAGCGGCCCGATCATTTTCTTACGAACTTCAACTTTCTGCGCATCAAAATTGCAATGTGTGGTGTCGCACTTCCCGTTCTTTTATCATCGATTTATTATCTCTTCACGTCGATTGCGGAACGGTTTTTTTTCTTCTTCTTCGTTTTCTCCTCTCTCTATCTCTCCGTTCGGCACGACACACGCTTCAGCTGTGTGTGTGCGTCCGCGCTGTAGCCGTATGAGCCTTCGTCGAAAACGTCGTATGCGTCGTCGTTCGGCACAGAACGATAATGAAAAAAAAAATGAAAAATGAAAAATCGAAGAAACGACGGCAAAAAGTTGGAATTTTTTCACGATTTGTTCGACGCACGTTCACTGCACCATTCCGATGGAGCAACACTTGACGTTATCGGGTCCGTTCGAGTTTGGCTGATTTATTTTCTTTCGATTTCTTTTATCTCTGTGTTTTTTTTTTGTTTTGTTCAAAGGTTTTCGGCTGATTGTGTGTTGTGCTGGTCCGTTTGTAAGCGAGTCAAGGGAAACGAACACGACAGACGAGGTTTTAACGATGCCACACACTCAACTCAACTAACCGATGTTCAAATGGATTGCTTCAATGCGAGCCCCGTCA
>JANTFB010109535.1:0-10896 GCA_026546635.1 Porricondyla nigripennis | reverse complement strand
TGCCAACATGTTGCCATATTTCAATCTGAACATGCAAATGCTGGCGGCCCATCAGCAGGCCTTGGCCGCTGCGCAACGCTCACCGCAACATTATCGCGGCCGTGACATCGACGATAGCGAGGCCTACGGTGACCTGGAAGACGAGACGCCGCTGCCACAAGACCGATTGAGCGTGAAATTTGAAGCAAACAATCCCGATGCGTCGACATCACCGCTGCCCACCACCGACAACCATTTCCACCAGCACGATTCACCGCACAGCCACCACAATCAGCACCATCATCGCATTCATTCATCGGCGAATAAATCGAACATCGATGAGGACAATCATCATCTGCAACAGCCAATCAATAACGTCAGCGCCACTGCGTCCCCGACCAAGTCCTTGATAGCCGGTGGCGATTCATCAATACACCACGATCACAACACGCCCGACCCGAACAGTACAAATGCCACCGCCGCCGCCGCTAAAACGTACGACTGCAAATACTGCGGCATCGCGTTCCAGAATGCCGTGATGCACACCATTCACATGGGCTACCATGGTTACAATGATGTGTTCACGTGCAATATGTGCGGCGAGAAGTACAACGATCCAATCACATTCTACATGCACATCGCCAAAAAAGAGCACAAGTAAGCAGCGGCGAGCACCGAAACGAATGAAGAAATCACGAAATTCACTTACATCTTGCGTATTGCCGAGACGTTCCATTCGGATATGTCTGAAAATGTGGTTGCCAAAGAAGATTTCCCGCATAAAGCTAGTCACACGGGAGGATGCAGCAGCAGCACCAGCCGTCGCAGCAACACAACAATCGAAGAAACAGATAATGCGCGAGAATGACGATAAATGGATTTCGTGGAAAAAAAACAATTGGGGCATTTGTGTCACCTGCTTTGCCCTATAAAATCGCTCGTCATAAAAAAAGATGTTTCTTCGCACACACACACAGTCGTCGAACAAACAGAACGACGAGAAAGTACACATACACACTCACCCATACACAGGCGCGCGTGCTCAATGTTAGTCAAATTCAAATAAATGGTGACCGGACGAACACGGACGGATGGGCGGCAGGTAGAAAATGAGATATGAAATTGTAATGCGTTTGCACGAATCATAACCCCGACACACATCGACTACCATTTTGCATGATGGCATTTGTATTTAGCTCTTAGGTTTCGTTTCCAATTTTTCTCTCTCACTTTTCACCATGTACTTTTCGCAGACAAAGACATATTCGTAATGATTGTGTTCGGGATAGTGGTTATTGTTTTTCTTTCCTTTTTTAGCTTTTTTCTTCCTAATTTTTTCCCTTTTTTCGTCTGATGAATGCAAACGTAAAAGACACGTCGTACAAATTGTAGGACAATAATGAATAATATTTATAATAATACCGTACCAAAACCAAATACCCTACACCAGCACAATAAGTAAATAAGTGAATATACCTAATCATTAATCAAATATATAAAAACAAATTTTTCGTTTATAATAATTTATTTCTTTGTCGGTAGCGCGGTTCTAAGTGAAATGTAAATTTGATTTTTCAGTGCGAAGTGAAAATGGAGTGAGGAATGAAAAATGTCATTCGATTTGTCAGCAACTGGACGCCAAGCAAAACGAGTAATCTAAACAGGGTTGGCGAAAACTGCATTCGCAGGGCTGAGAACGAATCGAACAAAAAAAAATGAGCGAAAATATGAAATCAAATTGGTGGTTCCACTCGCTGTTCTCAGCGAAATTATTTCCGCATTTCACTCGTCTTCTCAAGTAATTTTTGAATGATAAAAAACAATGTATTATAATTCAATTGAAAATCGTACCAAACTGTTGGAGAAACCATGACTTTAGAATTTAATACGAGTACTACCTACTAAATGTATGCATATGTAAATCAGTAAATTTAATTTAATGAATAAATAGATTAGTTGCTAAAGCATAAAACTGAACACTTACAGAACTACAAAAACAAAAACAACAACAACAACAATTCAATATACCTCGAATCTCATGTAATATTTAATAAAATGTAATAAATGTGTAACTGTATGAATAGGAATGGAGGACGTTTTGTCGCAGCTAGAGCAAACCAATCAAAAATAAGTAATTTAAGATGAACTTGTAGTGTCTGGTCTCTAGACCGATATGGCACCTTGAACAAATAACGTAAACGACTAATATACATACTAGAGTGGGTTGATGACAAAAAAAGCCCCCCCCCCCAAATCTTTGGTCCAATTTAGGAACACACGCAAAATAATTTCGGAAATTGAGGATTCGACTCAAATAAGCATTTTTAGTTCTATGGAGAAAAAAATTCCTCGATTTTTGGCTCGCCAAGTTTTTCACAGAATCAAAAAATATTTTGCGTGTGTTCCTAAGTTGGACCAAAGTTTTTTTCTGGGGGAGCCTTATTTTGTATGGAGGCCGATCTGAGACCGATCCACTCTAATACACATACCTATATTTATGTAAGTGATTTGATTTTTTTCGCTCGTAGACCTAATATTTTATGTAGTCATTTATTATGTAACTTACCATTATCACTACCTACATATTTCATTCTGTGTAATTTGTATGAAAATCGATAGACAGCAGATAGATGAATGCAGTTGGACGTCATTGCATAGGCGGTGTGCGTCAGGCAGTATAGTATAGAGTGATCGACTTGATTTTCATCCATTGTACGAAATGTTTCTTGGCCAAAATGATGGACCATAGTAAGATCATCATTTCGATCCTAGGTTTTTTTCCTCTTTCATCTCAACATATAGTGGATAATATGTAGTGCATATTACGATATATACCTTGTAACATGTCATAGCCCTTAATGATTGATACTAATAAAGTATTATGTATCATGTAGCATGTAATGGATGTAAAATCAATCGGGTTAGTTTTTATCGCACACGCCGAACAAAACAGGAAAATCAAAATGTATTGAATTCCGAAAAAGATTGTTAGCGTACCGAGTTTCCCCAGCAAAAAAATAATAAATTGCGAGTCTAATAAAGATGAGTTTGATTTTGTTTTCTTATAAATTGGACCAGAGAAAACATACGGCGAGTTGTTTTTCCATTTCCCAGTTCAAATATGAATTTAATAACAATTTTACTGCACACAATGAGTGGTTCTCATCGAATCATGCAAACAACAATTGGCACGCGTCAATCCATGGTGTGTTCGCGTGCCCGACATGCATCTTACCCTCATTATGGATAAATTCCAAATTTTCCCTGAAATTCATTCCGATCGATAAATAATAATCAAATTTCACACTTCAATTGGTCCATTATTATTATGATTGACAACAGTTCACGATCTCACGATGAAAATATCAAAATTCAAGATGACTATCAAAAGTTGAGGTGAACCAAAGGGCATGCTTGTTAGTTTCATTCATGAAGGCGATGGGAAACTCAAAAGGAAAAAAAAAACTTGAGAAGAAGAAAAGGAGGAAGAAAAGCAACAGTAGCGCACAACAGCCTATCGTTAACATAGGCAATATACGCTACCGCGCGTGCTGCTTATTATTGCAACAGAGAAATACATTTAAATATGTTATCCCCAGTGATCGGCGAGTCGTGCGCAAGTTGCAACTGCTGCATGGCAATTTTCAATTTCGTACCGAAAATACGCAACGAGGGGTGTCTCATGTAATTATACATACGGCATGCAGTGCATCGATCGCAACATACTTCCTATTTGACATTCCATTGAACGGCGCGACACACAAAATATAGGATATAGGGGAAAAGTAAAGAAACCAGGAGAAAAATATCGAATTCGGGAAGAAGGAAAAGAAGGAAGGAGAATAATAAGAAGAAGGAACATTATTGTCATCGATTGGATTTCATTGGATGCGTGCGCAGTGTGTACAGAGCGAACGCGCATTATGTTTTGCATCCGCTGGTCGGCACGATGTGTTTATCGTTTTCACATCGATTTGAATGCATCGCCGTATGTCACTTGAAAAATGCATGCTCGAACATTATGAGCACGTGGACTGAGTTCAAACAGAGTGTGTGAGAGGGGAGCAGGCACGAAGAAGCGACGAAAAAGAGAATGCAAATGGAAAACCAGAAGGCAAACCATTATCGAAGCTTAAGATGTGAAATCGTGTGTCGCACGTGGACGCGACAATATTTTATTTTCCTTTTCACTGTATTTATTTGTTCAATCGGAGTTTTTTTCTGCCTTCTCTGCCCCTTCTCGGCTTGTTCTCGAGGACGGTTCACTGCACACGCGTTCATTTAATCCTTCGATGCGCGCGCACATATCGTTTTCTTCACGCCAGCCCAATCAGCGAGTGTATATGGCTTGGGCCATGGGCCGGGGAGATTTGTGGTGTGTGCGCGTATGTGGTTTGACGAAACAAATAGATAGCACTTCGTCGCCTCTATTAGTGTCGCGCAAAATCGTACACGAAATGTGTTCCGAGTCGAAAATCGAAGTCGACCGATCGGGTCATCTAGTGAGATGCATGCGAAAGATGTACGCCAGCATCGCAAGCCCGTGCGACCTATATTTACGGAACGAAAGGGCAGGGGACATGAAAAAATCGGAACTATTTTGGAAACCGATGAGGAACGACAAAAAAAGGTTTCGATTTTTCCTCGAACATATACGAATGAAATGCCGGATGATGCGTGCATTTGTGCGCACCCAAACATTTTGCTGTCGGTGCCCGTTCGCCATCCAGAGAAACATTTTTACGAGCTCATTGCCGATGATGAGTTTTGGTCCTTCCTCTTCTTCTCTTCGTTCTCCAGACTGCACAGTGCACGAGCGTCACTCATGATTGGGTTTGTCTTGTCGCGTGTGCGTGCAAGCAGATTTACAACTCATTTCAATATTCATTATCGTATGTTTCGAGTAATTGAGAGGGTTCATTTTCTTACTTTCCCTTTTCGTTTTACACATTTTTTCTCTCCCCCGCGTCGAATGAATGCGCATCACGTATGCTACCTCCACAGTCCATATTTCAACTTCCATCTTCTCGATTGGAGTGTACTCATGCACACATTAGGCAATTCATTCACCAAAATTAATACCCATTTTTGACAGCAATGCTCTTCCGAGTGCCCAACGTGCACACTGCACATGCACAGCACTATGTGCAAACGGCACTATGTAGCAGATACGCATGCACGCTGTACGCAGTGCCGCGCATGCAATTTAATCAATTTGTTCATCGCTTTTAACAAAACGCATCTGTTTTGTTGATGGCCAGACGAGAAACAAAACAAAAAAAAAATAGCGTTTTCTATGGTCTGTCGCGCCGACACTCTCCCGAGTGAGTTCGAGGGCATTCCGAGTCTCATGTGTGCCGATGGGCGCCTCTTACCGATCAACGCAAAACTCGTGTGTTGATAATTACGTGAAGAAATTGATCGATTTGCTGGCGCTTACCGATTTCTACAATTTTTTCGTCTCTTCTCCATTCGGCTCGGCTATTTCGATAGAGGTTGCGTGCCATATTTCATGCGGAAACCAAACCGAAAATTGATTAATGTTCAACGCATTTTTATTACACGAACACACACAAAACTTCTCCATCCATCCTGAACGTTACCGGCGAACGGCTCCGAATGATGCGCCCATATATTCCGCTCTTCGGCACGACTAACTCGAACGCGATTATCACTATTCATTGCGGCCTCGATGTGTCGACATATTTTAAATGCATCCAGAATCGGAATTCGCTCCGCCAAAAACGA
This sequence comes from Porricondyla nigripennis, assembly GCA_026546635.1. Classification (NCBI taxonomy): domain Eukaryota; kingdom Metazoa; phylum Arthropoda; class Insecta; order Diptera; family Cecidomyiidae; genus Porricondyla; species Porricondyla nigripennis. Next base: position 5,169 of record JANTFB010109535.1, on the reverse strand, counting down.
TCTTCTTTTTTATCATTTGGCCGAAAAGCGGTGAATCCATGATCGATTCGATGAATCAGCCAAATGCCTTTTTTGTTGCGTTCATACACGTTGTTACCTTCATCTCCTGCTTTTTCGTTCGCCGTTCATTGAATGAGATTGATCTGTTCGCAACCAGCCGCAAAATACGCACTCTTATTCTACCATTTCTATAATAATAATCCACCACCTGTACATGTGTGCATTTGAGCCGCAGTTCCAATGAAATGAGAAAAAAGTGGAAAACGAACCTTCGATATATCTGTAACATGCACGGCTTCATGAGAGGTTTCTTTCTCTTGCTATCGTTTCTTTTTTTACCTGTTTCCAATTGCTTTGTGCACTTTTTCTTCTTTTTCAGCATTTTTTTCCTCGGCTGCTGGCAGCAATGCAAGCACCAAATAACAGAAATATGATCTTTTATTATTTACTTTTCAATTGATTCGACGATTCCAGCCGAAGAGAGGAGAAGAAGAAAAAAAAACGCATAAATCTGCTGTGTCCTGTATCCTCTCAGATTGTAGCAGATGATATTTTTATTTTTCCGTTTTTTCTCTCATTTCTTCACCGTTATTTTTTCATCTTTCATTTTTGTATCGAAATATTGGGCATAGAGCACACAGATCGCATTTTGGGCAAAACGACAAACTGCAGTAAGTTGATGCCTTATGTGTCCGAGTGTTTGCATGTGCAGTAGAGTGGAGCGATTTGTATGGGGATTTCCGAACGACGTTCATATTCAGAATTACCTTCATCTTTTCGAGTTTTATGAAATCGATTGTCGATTTTCCTACTGCCGCCCCATTTCAAATTCATTTTTATCCTCTAACCGCCGGACAAAAAACCTTGCCCCACAAGCATTCGATAATCGATTGTTTCTTATTCTAGTCTCAAACTCGTGAGATTTCATTTTTTTTGGAACATTACGCGCCGGGCCAAAGCTTTCTTTTCGTCTGGCCCCTTCAAAAAACCATGTGGTGAATGAGGTTGAAAAAAATCGCTCCACTCTAATGTGCAGTGCCAAGGAAGGAACTCAGATGCATCCAATAGCCGAAGATTACAGAGAGCAAAAAAAAAAATACCACATGCCTATTTTGCGGCACAGATTAGCTCTCTCCAGTGCTCATTTCTATCAGCGCAGCACAATGGGATCAGAATCAATCTTCCAAAATGGAAAAAAAAACCGTATCGTTCGTTTTTGTTCCTTCTCTTCATTTATCCATGCGGACAAGTACGACGGAGCATCGCGTTCCCATGTATAAAAAACGGAGCGGAGAAAAATCGAAAATGATCAGGTCGGATCTTGCGGTGCAACAAGTTAAGATCAAGTGAGGTTAGTAATTTTTCATCTCGTGAAAGAGAGGGAAAAAAATGACGGCCTCACTTGGCTCTGAATGGAATGCGCACTGCGCATAGGCACACATATATTTTTTTCGATCACGGGAAATAACCGCAGCTAAATTTAGGGTCGTTTTTTTATACACACGCACTCATATAGGTATCGTCGTCAACATCATCATGTAAGTGATTTTTTTTCTCCCTTCTCTTCGTTGGTGTCGATTTAATGATTTCCGTATTTTGTTGTTAATAAACTTGTTGTGAAATGTATGCGATCATTGCGTTAACGACGATTGACGAAGAGGAAAAAAACGGCGGTGCATTTTAGGGCGTGAAACATATCCGATGATACGTTTTTTTATTGGATGACTTTTGACGGGTCGTGGCAACGAAGCGCAAGGCACACACCGACAGACGGGGAAAAATGCGAGGAAAAAAATTCACCGTAAATAAATGCGTATTCAACCAATAATAACATCAACAACGGAAAAAAACACGCAGAGAACGCTCGAGGGGAGCGATCATTTGTGTGTGCGACCGTATTTTTTTCGTATTATGTAATCGTATTATACGCTTTGGGTTTTTTTTTGTTTTACACTTGTTGCGGCTGGAAACGGGAAATGGTGAAGTATAAATAAATAGAATTCAATAATAAAGGCACGTGCGATCTGTGGGAACTCGTTTTACGTTTCTTTTTCGATTCATCGGTGCAAACAGGTTGAGGACATTACGTTATTGGTGGAACTGGAAACTTTCATTTCAAGTGGGGCTATTCAATTTGTCGTTTTCGATGATGGTGGTTCGTTCATTCCATTTTTTTCGTGATTACCTAGTAATCGCCACGTCTAACGGCAAATGCAATCGGATTGGATCGGCTCAATTTGCATAAATGCTCAAACTTGACGAATTTCTCAAACGGAATAATCTGCCAGTTGAACCGTTACAGTTCAACGAGTCCATGAATGGCGTGTACCCAATTCAGCGCATGCCGATAATCCTGTCATGTCCCGTGCCTCTCCATAAGAGGCCTTCTTTACCTCTCCTTTTCATAAACCCGAACACTGACATTGTCTCGATTGCACCGATGCTGCACAGTTCGATCAGTCGTATGTGAATAAAATCCAATTATTTTTTCGAAATCCATAAAATAGTAGTTGCCGTTCTGCGTGTGCGCCATATGCATTGTGCCTGCTGGATTTGTCATCGCCAAATTGGTGCGGTCATTTTTGGATTAATGCATTGGGCCAGCAGCCAGCAGATTCCTGTCCGAATCGAATTTTTCGATTTTGTGTGCACGAGATGGGTGCGTCTTCCAATGGAAATCGGTTCTCCGACCAGCTTTCAGCGATTCGAGTGTAAATAAATGTTTTGCTTCTGACGAAAATGGAAAAAAGCGACGAGAAAATAGAAATATTATTCACATCGGCAGTGACGGCGACAGCGACAGCGACGGCGACGGCGACGGCATCGTTGATGATGGTGACGGCTATGGTGTCAGCGAAACCATACTTGCATCGCAAACGACTGTTTTTCTATTTTTTCACATTCGTAATTTCGATCTGTGGACGATGTTGATAGGCATAAAATACACGCGCGCGCGCGTATAGTGCTTAGGTACATATTTATATGCATTTGCAGCATGCCATCTACTCCACGCCACTCCACACATCTATGTATCAAAGCATAATAATTTTCGGAAAGACTATTTATTTTGCACATACGACACAAAAACTCTCAGAGGAACACATAGCGAGCCAGGCGACACACAGACACAGTCGGCATCGATGAGTCGCACTCGCTCTGTCTCGTGCATACACCGACGACGACTCTTCGATACAGCACACGAACGTGGAGAAGAAACGGAAAAAATAACAACGTCGAGCACGTCATACCAGGGGGAGCGAGAGGGATAGCGAGAGCTAGTGCGACGGGGACGGTTGAGAGAAATCGCCCTTTTTTAATGTGTGTGGACAGATGTTTTATGCATCGTGTTGTCGCCCGTTGGTTGTGCGAGTCGCCGGGCACATCAGCCACCCTTACTTCTGTTTTTGACGAGCGCTCAGCTCTATTTTTTGCCTTTTTCCTCCTTTTTTTTCGTCCGTGTCGTTCGGAGAGCAATTCAGCACATGGCAGCGTGGATCGAGACCACGGACCACTCCGATTGTAGTACATAACACATTGATTTGTAATGTATGGACATGGACAGGGCTGCGGTGCTATAGCCAGCCGAACCATTTCGAATTTCTGTGTGTGCGCGCGCGCGCATGCCAAAAGCAGCCTCTAATAGATGCGTTTCGCTCGGAAATTGGATTGTATCAGCTATTTGGTCGGTATAGAGTACACGACAACATACATACGCACAATCACGACCGTTGTGAATGTTTATTTATCGCCATGTAGATGCGGCGGTAGAGGAGAGAGACAGACGGAGAGAGAATGAGATAGAATTAGAGAGAGAGACCCTACTAACAATTTGCATTTCAATAAGTATCAAGAAAATATGCACCGGAGGATGTTTTACTACAAATGTATTAAAATAAATGTTACAATAGATATCGTATAAGTTCAATTTGGCGAACTCTTCCCACGTTGGGTTATGACGTTTTATTTCCTGTTGGGTTATGACTATAATTCGTCTTCGTCTATTGGAGAAAATCATCCTTTCGAAGTCTTAAAGTATAATTAATGGAATATTTATAGTAGTATCGAATGTTTCTTCCTATAATGCGCCAACAAATTTCTCCGGAGAATATTCGCACGATAGTTTTTATCGTATACTTCACTCCGGTGTATCTAAAGTAGCATTTATCGGATTGAATTATACTCTTTTTCGTTTTCAGCATGTTTAACGTAACATTTATAGTATAAAAGTGCTACTTCAACAACAAAACTCGGGAGGAAAATTGCTAGTAGGGGAGAGAGCGAGTTAGGGAAAAACGCGGTACATGAATGAATGGAAAAAAGGAATCGAACAAGCGACAGAGAGGAAAAAGGAAAAAAAAAGTTGAATAGAATCCCGCACCACCGGTCAATTGCCGTCCGTCATGCTTGCCGTGTGCCGTTCGACGCAAGCCCCGAAATATCATTTGAAGTAGAGATCTATGGACGCATCCATATTCCATTATTTTATTCTGTGCGAAAATTAAATGGTAATCGTGGACGAAACAAAGAATCGCACACGCACAGACGCACGAAAATAATTAGGTTGAGATGTGGGACGCTTTTTTCCACTCGCGTGAAAATTGCGTGGGATTCTCTTGGTTTCATGTGTCCCTGTCCATGCTTCGCGTGAAGTTGGCGCCTGATCTCTGATAGAGGACGATTGAGAAAACGAATCGATCCAACGTTGGAAAATCGGAGCTACCAGCGTCCGTTACGTCCAAAACGTAAGAAACTCAGGATGGTTCGGAAATTCGAAGGAAAAAACAAACTTTCGAGAACAGTTTTAACCGTTACAGAGGTTGCAGTGCAACAAGCCGAGAGCCAAAATAATTTATGTTGTCTGTTTGCCGCGCTCATGCCTCCTTCGTCTGCATCGAAAGAATGTCATTTTCAAGATTACAGACTGCGCCCTGGAATTCCGTATCTCGGCTGCCGTTCATAAATAATTTATCCGACTGATCGATGTCTATTCAAATTAGCCATGGAATGCATGTGCATCTGTGTCGCCCGAACTCGTATGAACGTGGAGCCTCCCGAGTCTCGGAGTCTAAAAATACATATTTTCCCTGGAATTCGTCGGGAACGTCTGATTGGCTTTGCCACGGCAACTCTCGCTTGCAAAGGTCCTTTTCGGCTGAATACGCAGTTGTA
>JANTFB010109424.1:0-12272 GCA_026546635.1 Porricondyla nigripennis | reverse complement strand
AGATTGCAATGGCCATGCTGTTCGTTACAACCGGGTGAGCAGCGCGCTGAAAATTAAAACGAAAAAAAGAGAGAGAAAAAACGAAGAAAATTAATTTAAGGCGAATATAAAAGTTTATTCTATTTTGTTGATCGGATGGCATAAGGAGAATGAGCGAGGTACTCGCTATGTGCTTTCTATAATAATAATATCATAATCGTATCGTATCGAAAGGCTAATTTGAAAAATTTATTCTTATGTATTTGCCCTTTTTATTTCGTTTCATTCAACTGAATGAGAATAGCGGAGAAACGAGAAACAAGAAATTGAATTCATTTCGATGTAACAAATACGTTCGATGCACGCGTGCGCGCGTCACTTTTCTGCGTCTTCGAAATTGTACGTTTTTCTTAACCAACACAACGTAGTATTATCCATTGTTTTTTACCCTGCAAAATCGATGTCTACCTATATGATCATTTATATTTTTCCGTTCCCCAATCGGCGCATATTCGACAAATTCAATGTGGATGAGACCGAATGGAGTGGATTAGTGGATTCATTCCAAAATGGAATGAATTAACGAAATGCGGTCAAATGAGAGCCAGACTCTGCCCGAGCCCTGAATCCCATGTTGCTCCCTCCGCACGGCAATCCATCATGTCCGGAAGGTCCGCAATCGATAAATTTGTTGCATATCCGTTTTTGCTGTATTTGTCAGCGCAGCGGATATGGCGTGCTCCAGTTGCATGTGCATTTATGTGTCACCAACGATTTCGATGTGGCCACATTCGATTCCTGCGGACCGTAAACGACAACGACGAGCCCATCCAATCGATAGTCCGCAGTGTACGAACGCCGTGCTGACACACATCGGTGTCGGTCGCCAAACGCGACGTCCACATTTCAACGGTGCATTTATATCGCCCGATCCGAATTATGATTCAATTTGACAAACGATATGCGTTCCGTTTTATGAATTGTGTTTATAGCGTCGTCGCCACCATATCAACAACAACTGAGGACGCAAGCGACGTGCCGCCGATGCAGAGAAATAGAACGTGCGGAAGAGTGTCTGGCACCGGCAACAACACGAACCAAAAAAATGCACCACCAGCAACAATGCGGCCCTACTCTGTCGCAAGGTTTGTTTTCGCATTTTTAAATACCCACAGCGTACAAGTTCAATTGCTTGCCCGGCTCGACGGGGCGAACGAGGTGAACGAAGAGCGAACGAATACGATCGAACGCGACGCAGCATATGCGAGCACCTCGAAATTCGTAATCTTTGCGGCGAATAAGCGCAATTATGGCATCAACCGCATTATTATTCGCATTCATCGATGCGATCAATTTTCGTTTCACGTTTTTTTGTTGTTGAATTTTTTGCTTTTATGCTGGCATCGATCTGCTGTCGTTCGGTTCAATGACGAACGCGTGTTTGTGCCAATGAACGCGAACGCGAGTGCGCCCAAGTGAACTCGATCTCGTGAACAGACACACACACGCGTTTCATTGACATTTAAAAATCCTGACGCGCGTGTATTTGTGTTCGCGCCGAAGCTGGACAGATGCATTTGGCATTCAGCTTATGCTCTCCATGTTCGCGTTCGATTGCAAGCCACACGCACACACACACAGCCATCGCGGTGCGCGTGAGTGCGTTTAAATGGACAATGGCATAGTGCAGGCCGGACATGATCACCTTTAATTTTAAATGTCCCGGCGTTTCTCTACTTTTGCCCATTGGCAGGATTATGCACGGCGAACAATTTTGTTGTTATCTTTGCTCGAAAGTCACCGATGAATCCGTACGCAAATCGCATTTCGTCACAACACGCCGTTGCCTATGCCAGCGCTGGGCCACCCTCTCTCTCTCTCTGTTCATTTCAAACTTTACTGGCATTCGCTTATTTGTTCTTTTTTTCTCTCCTCTTTTCTCAGTCTCTGTTTGGTCTGCGTCCAGTGAGTCGTCGATCGTCATTTGTAGAGTCGATATGTAAGTAGCATATACTCCAGCTGTCCCTCATGTTTTCACCAGTTCCAGGTCCCGGTTGTTTACGATAACGACGTTGGAAAAATGTGTATATATTTTTATGCTCGATGTGTAACGTATATATATCGCGATGCGTGCGCAGTGAGCTGAGCACCGAGCACCGAGCAAGTGAATGGGATGTACGGTTGTACGTGCGCTCCGAAACGCATACAAGTCCTATCTCGAACCAAAAACAAAAAAACAAAAAAACAAAAAAAATGCCATTCATTTTCGTATTGTTATGCACGCAGTTTTGCTGTAACTCGCTTGCGCCAGCCATTTGAATGTTTTTCTTTTTCTTTCTTTTTTTTCGAAAACAGAAAATATGTTCATTACGTCGAGTAAGTATGATACCGCGCGCACTGCTGTGTGTGTGTTGCATTCGATTCCCTCATCATCATCATCATCTTCTCCTTCGTTTTCTTTGTGTGTTGCATTATATTCGTATTGAAATCGAAACACTTGTTTCGAATGCGGCCAATAGTAGTCGCATTTATTATATGGCCACAGCATATCGTTCAACATGAGTGCGTTTGAGGAGCGCAAGCGCGACTGCGACTGCGACTGCGCAAGTGCGCACGCTCGCACACCCGCGATCACTTCTTTTTGCTTTGAATATTATTTATCACACAAACGGCTCTCTCTCTCTCTCTCTCTCTCTCCACGTCTCGCCTTTCGTTTTTTCTTTCATTTTTAATGGACAAATGAGCACATGCGCCGAAGAAAATGTTCTTTTACAACATTTTTTTTTTACTTCACGGTTCGTGTGAGAGCGCGCGCCAGCGTAGCAATCGGACACATCGATACCGCAAACAGAAATGCAGAAGGAAAAAATAGACGAAAAATTCGGAATATGGGGAAAACGAGTGAGACCGGCATTGCCAATCGGTTTGTTGGGCCAAATGCAGCGGCAACAACGAAAATCCCATCCAAATTCGACCTTCGTCAAACCGACGTGCAGATGGCGTGGAGGCGACGCGACAATATAATTCATGCGCAGATTGTGCCGTCTCGATCGAACCGATCGACGAATGGGAATAACCCCCTTTTTTTGCTTAATCAAATAAATCGAAGGCGACGCACACGGCAGAATGCGCGCCCAAATGAAATATTACGCTTCAGAGAGACACCAGACGCTGGCCGTTTGCTGACGCTGTTGCCATCGACCCATGCCGATTGGTGCATTCCGGAGACAGACGTATCAGTCTGTCTGTCTGTCTGTGTACGGCGATATTTTTGGATTGAACCGTTCACTAGTCAATTGCATTTTTTCATTTTATGTTTTTCAATTTGAGTTTTTCACCATCCACTTTTTTCGTGTGTCGTCATTTTCACGAGAAGAAAAATGGAGGAGAGAGAAAAGCGTCTGGAAACAGAAGGCGAAGCACAGCGTTGAAACCGAAAGAAAAATATGATTGAGTGCGGTGCGCGGTAAGTGTTGGGTGTCTCTGCTCTCTGTCGTCTAGGCTAGGGTTTTACGCCACATTTTTTTTATTGCATTCATTCATTCATTATTATCATTCACCTTCTATTTTTAACGGTTTTTTCCTTCGTCTTGTCTGGCGATGAGCGACAGAGAAATGCTGCAATAAAACACACACACACACACTCATTTTCCCATTTTGTGCGTATAGAGCTCATCGTTGTCAACGGCATCATCACCATCATTGTTGGCGTTGTTTCAAGCGCCTCTTGCCTTCTTTTTGTCGAACTCTTTCTCGGTGCACATTTAATTGGTGCACGACAGAAAAATGTGACAGAGCCGGACGGACATATCGAAGAGGGAGACCGCGTCACACGCACTATACTTATGCAAACACTTCGAAATATGTTATATTTTTCTCGTTCTCGTTGAATCATTATTATTATTATTATTATTATTAGGATCATTGTGAGTGCGATGGAAACGAAAGTAAACAGAATTAAATTGAAATAAATATCCGATAGCTGGGGACCTGGCGAGACACGCGAGAAGAAGATTTTGCGGCTCGTTTTCAGTCACGCGTACTGGCGTACGATCGGCGTCGGTGATCTTCATGGAAAATGCTGTTGCGTTTGAGCATGTGTTTGAAGTGAGCATCAATTTTTATGATTTTTTTTTGCCGCTCGCCTCGCGTTTCACGTGCTCTAAGATTGAGTGTGTCATGCTTGAGTGTTTCAGGAGTTCCTATGGAGGCTGCCAGAGTGAAGAAGACCAACGAAAGAACGAAAAAAAAACGAAGATGGCAAGCAAACACCAATCATGTCACATGTGCTCTCGATAAATTCACGTCATTCCCATCACCTAAAGTGCAGACTGCAGACACAAAGCAACTGAACGGCGAGAAGAAGTGAAAGAGAAAGAAAGAAACAGACTTCGAACGGCTGCCGGTTGCACTCATCTGACGTCTTTTGGGCGACTACAGCCATCACTGAGACTACTTCTCCGTCTGACAGCACGCACACACACACACACACGTGCTGTTCAAAAATCAAAGTGACGAAAATTGCTTAATTGATTGAATAAATTGTGCCCGGTCGTTCGTCCATCGATCACAAGACGATGTGCACAGCTGAACAGAGGTGCCATTCGCGTCTGTCTCATAAGTGTTCGGATCTCATTCGCTCGAATGTCTTCACTTTTCCCCCATTTTTTGTTCGTGTGTGTCGTTGTTTGCCCTCTTCGAAATTGTGCAAAGACAAAACGGCTTGATGTTGATGATGATGACGATGTTATTTTTTTGTGAGCACAGCCCGTACGTGATTGCAATCGTTTATCCAGCCAAAATCGGTAGCTGCAGTAGCTGCCAAAAACGGCAGCCAAACGTTCTTATATCCCATATATTAATATTATGCATTGAACGTGCGTGCATTTTAATTTTATTCTCTGTGTTTTGTTCTTCTCCTCAATGAAACGACGCCGAGCGACGGAAAGCGACGGCAAGCGACGGCGAGAGAACATCGAACACGTTCGGGTGAACAAATTAAATCCTCCGAAAGCCAACCGAATCAATTGGCTCGGTTGATACAAATAGCGCAAACCATGGATGAGCGAACGAAACGAAACGAAACGAACATTCGAAACGAAACAAAATCACAGCAATTTTGGTGTCCGTGTGTTGGTGGAGCCGTTGCTCCGATATAGTTTTGACCAAACAGAATACTCGCAGCCACAGTGCCGTGTGAAACTGACGTTGACGACTGTAGATCGCACAAAGTGCCGCAGCAATAGTCCCTGCCGACCCGCATGTGTGTGTCTGCGTGGTCGAGACAGCGAGACCAGAGGCCGGTGGAAGGAATCGAATACAAATGAAATTTGATTAGGAAATTACCGAACGCAACGAACGCACACACAAAGAGCAGCCCATTGTCCGATCGAACGACGAAAAGAGTGAAAAATTTCGAATTCAACGAAGAAAAAAATGATCGTCAAATTGAAAACGATTTGGTGCGGATGGTTTTCGAATTCTGATTATTTTTCTTCTTCGATTATTTTTGGGGCACTTTGCCTTTCGATCGTGTGCGTCTGCTTGGTCGCGTACGAACGGTAAGCGTTCACAAATTTTTATTTACTTTGCGTCGTCGGTTCATCGATGAAAGTTTCATGACCACAAAAAATAATGATCGAACGAATGAATTGTTTCGGTGCTGCGGCGCTGGTCCGGAGTGGTCTGGTTCTCAATGTATGTGGCGTGTTATTATTATGACCCATCGCGCATCCACTGTATCTATCCAGGTGTGGTGGCTGGTGGCTGGTGGCTGGTGGCGTCGCTGTGTGCGTGTGTGTACTGATTGTTCGGCGAGGAGCCACAGGTGACGACATCGTCGAATCGATTGAATAGCAATTAGGCGATTTGATGATGGTGATTAATGGCCTCCCCACATAAAAGACAATCTATATGAATAAATGGACGCGACGCGACGCGACACGACAGAACAAGACAAGACAAGCCAAACGAATTGATTGATTGCTTGCTCGGTGTCGCATCCGTCCAAAATGCATGCATATTCTTCTGCATAAGAGATGAATCGTATGCGAGACATACTGAAATGGAAGAACAACAACAACAAAAAAGATGTCGACGCAACAATTTATGCGTAATCAATTTGGGCCGTCCGTGCATTTTATTAACAAGAGAAGAACGGTGTGCGGTTGCTTCGTCGCGTTTGCTTTCCATGTTGGTTCGTTGGTCGTCTGGTGGTACCCGTATGGGGGCCACAACGAGAATAATAATGATCGGTGTGCCTGTCGGTGGTTTCGGAAGCACACGTTAAGGCCGATCACAAAGGTTAACCGATCGACGCGAAAACAGCGCACCGACGACAAAAACAACGTTGCGTGGATTCGTCCGAATTCACGATCGCACTCGATGCACGATGGACAGACAGACACAGGCCCAGATCAAGATGGTATATCCATTTCATTCGACATATCAATTTGTGTGCGGTACACCGATTTAATTTGCCTGAGTCATTACGATTTTATTTTTCAATTGCCTAAATAGACTAGATCGAATCGACGAAACCATGACCACAACGACGGCGACGTCTGTAGGAACCTTTAGGCGAGAACGAGACCGAGCAACCGAAGAACCAGAAGTATAATGGAAAGTAAACAAAGTAACAAAAAGAAGACGAGAAAAAAGCGCATTGAATGAAACGGGTCGTGTATCGGTCACACATACTTTACATCGAACCGGCGACGAAGGACGCAGTGCAGTTGACCGGACAGTTGTTTGCGAGCTCTAGCGAAGAATGCACCACCATCTCGCTCGATCTATATTTATTTATTTTCAATCGATGTGCACTGCGAACGAATGAAACGAAGGCGCAGAGAAAACACACAAATGTGCGCCCGCCATCGATCGATCGCTTCGCTCTTGTTTGTTCTCTCGATGATGAACAGCGAACACAGAGACGAGCTGCTAGATGCAGCGAAAATAGAATGGAAAAGATAACAACCAAAACGCACACACACACACACACACACACCACCCAGCCGATGAAATGAAAAAAAGGCGACCCAGCGAGAGCGAAGAACAAGAAGTAAAATGTGAAGAGAAGAATCGATTTCGAGACGGCTTTTAAATAGTTTCGGATTAAAAATTCCCATCGTTTATTTGATACATGGCAAATGCAACTCAGACTCTCTGGTAAAACAGAGAATGAAATGCACCCGCCGCTCATCTTCTACCTCTTCGTCTCTCCTGTGCGCAGCCGCCGCCGACGACGTCGCCTTTGCTATTGTTGCCGCCGCCAATGCTGGTGCTGGCCTGCTATCGCGGTCGATGTGTGCACTGTGCAGAGCATTTCTGCGTCCATCTAGTTTTCATCAGCAGTTGCCAATGGTTTTTTTCTCTTTCGTTTTTTTCTTTTTCTTTTTCGCTTCGATCGCATCCTTCCCTGAGCGTGAGATGTGCGCTAACCCGCTCGTGCAAACACAAACTCAATAAATTTCAATACAAATTCACGCGATGCGATCGGAAATCAAATTGAATTTTGTTCCATCGTTGTTCACACGTCGTATGGGGATTGTGGAAGAGCGACGATCCGAATCACCCGAAAAATATTCGTGTCGTTCGTCGGTCGGCCCATTGTGTCCCAGCTGAGCCGTTGACAGCAAAACGAAAATGTGGAAAATATTTGCGACGCAACGATCGTCCCATCCAAACAAGTCTTTGAAATGGCGAAAAGCCCGAGAATATGTGTCCACATGGTGACGGTGAGGAAAGGATTAGCGAGCACCGAAATCCCATTCACGTCGAGCTCTCGCGCGCAAAGTGAACCGTGAACAGAATAGAAGTGACATTTCCAATTTCAACATTTCTCTCCGTTTTTTTTTTGATCGAATTTGTCCGTATCCGACACATACGGCATACGGCCATACGCCATACGACGTGAACGCAATATGCAGCAACGGCCGTGCGCAGCACCTCTGGAACATACGCCTAATGAAATCGAAAGATGGTTCAAGAGTGAAACAAAAAACACAGAGCGTTTCCTTTCTTCATCCTTCCATCTTGACATCTCGTGGCGAACCCATCTCGCAAATGCTCTTCCAGCAGCCGAAAATCTTGAGTAGGCGATCAAAAAAATATGACGGCCAAAATGAAAGCATCCTCATGTTTCTTCGTATTCCTTTCCATCTCCTTTGCGCTCGGATACGCGCGTCTGTTGCACCATATTTCTCACAACACACTCACGCGCATTCACAGCCTTATATTTTGTGCACGCATTTCGTCTGGGCAAATGACGACGACGCAAAGGAACGGGCGGAAAGAAACGACGCAGTGAAAAGGAGATGAAGAATGAAAAAAAAAAAGAAGAAACTAAAGCAGATTTGTTGCTTCGGGCCTGGGAAGTTTACCGAAAAAACTCCACTTTTTCATCGAGACACGGAAAGATAGGTGAAGGAGAGCAGCAAATGTTCATAAAAAAGAAGGAAAATACGCAATAATCTGTTCTCTTTCGTTTAATTTCGATGGGAGCCTCTGGCGCAAAGGTAACACAGATCGATCGTATGGCCGCTCCATCTCTGTCTCCTGCATATGCCGAGTGTAAGTGTGTGTGTGCGTGTGCATTGGCTGCCATTACGCAACATGCATGGATAATCTGCTCTCGGCCGATTGATCGATCATTCTCGTTCGGAGCAAGGATGAACGACGAACGAATTGAAAAGGTACACACACACACACACGCCGCACGGACAACACTGAGAATCGTTGCGATGGAAAAGCGACACAGCCGCTCCAATCGATATAAGTCAAAGCAGATGTTGGGATGCGTTTGCTGAGCCAAAAACAGGCTCGAGAAACAGAAAGAGAGATATTGAGTGTGTGTTAAGACGGAAACGGCCGGCGATCGAGAACAGTGAACAGCTACCAGTAGCGTGCGGCGTGCGCTTATTATAAAATCATGAGAAACACGTAAAATTTATGATTTTCTCTCTTCGATTAAAAAGTAACGAGTGGGAGGTGAAGAGACACGGAGGTGGAGGGCGAGACAGAGGGAGAACCGACTTCGATTTTCGTGATTATTGAAGAGTGAAACAATAACAGCCATTAATGTGTCTTCATTGGATCCGATGCTGCCTGCTGCATTTTACGGCTGCTGTTTCTGTTGACGCTGCTGGAAGTGAAGCTTATGAATTGACAGCTTCATTTCTCCGTAATAACAATTTCTATGGGTCGCCGTTGCAGGGCCGCGAGCCGCATTCATTTTCAACTAAATGCAACTCATGAATGCATTAGGCCATGCGTTTGCGTTCGCGTTTGCGTTTGCGGGAACCATCAACGTTTTCTCGTTCGCCTTTTTTCGTGTTTCGTCTCTCCCTCTATCTCATTCATCTCATTCGAAACGAAACGCATCCGAGTCTGTACGTCTGTGTCGGTGTATTCAATAGCAATTACATGATTAAATTGAGCTCAATGGGATGTGAATGGAGATGCAACACGACGAAATTATGTATGCGTGCGCGCGCGTTCGCGTAAGAATACCGGAATTCGATTGAGATTATGTTTTCGTTTGTTGTTTGGCTCCTTCTTCTTCTTCTTCTTCTTCTTCTTCTCCGTCTTCTCCATCATTTTTCTCTCAAAATGCACAACCCAAGTCTTTGTCTCTTGATCCATCTCCATCCAGGGAATGCGTTTCGTGCGCCGTGCGTGTGTCTCGACTATGACATGTTGTTAGTGCGAGAGCGGATTCAGCTTACAGAAAACTATTCCGTTACATTGTTTACACGAATGCTTAGCATCGGTCGGCGTGCGAGTGGTGTGCGTCAGTTATGAACTATATATTTTTAATTGTTGCCTAATTTGTAGCAAATACCCCGTCTAATTGACACGCAATTGTGTTGGTCGTGTCTGGCGCGGAGAGAGCAGCGGATAGCATCGGAGAGAGAGAGAGAGAGAGAGAGAGAGCGAAAGCGCCCAACCGGTCCCGTTAGGACCGATTTTTAGTTTTCTGTCGTTTTTCGGTCTCTTCCCTAGGTCTGCGCTTGAATGTGAACGCACAACGGCACGCAGGAAATGCGACACAATTGACGTTGATTGAGCACAAACAGACGACGCAAATGCGCAGCTGACAATAAAAAAAAGAAACAAAAAAAAAATTCAAAAATGTCGAAGAATCGGTTGGATTCCGACGAAAGACGACACGATGACTCGCCGTAGAAAAATCAAAGAGTTCTCACAACGCATGTGCAGCGATCGCACTGACCGCGAACCACCTAGCCCGTCGCTAGGTGATTCGACAAAAATCATCATACAATATTCATTTGTCATTTCAAGTGGATGGACGGCCGTCCGCCGTCCGTCCCCTTCCCGATCGACGACTCGCTCAGCCGCTTGCATTCTCAATGCGATCGGCTCGACGTGTCCATTATGAAGCCATTTAACTCGCTCACTCAAATACTCAAATTGTGTATACTTTCCAATTCCAATTCAAGTTGAGCAGGAGGGGGAGGGCGCGACGAGAGTGCTAAGAGCAAAGAGCAAACCAAATGAAAAGCAAATGAAAAACATTCCAATATGCATATCCATTTCCTTTGAGACTTTTGATTGATTTGATCTAATATCAGCTCGAAAACGAAGAAGAAAGATGTTTTGAATGAGCGCACTTGCTCCTGCTCATGTCGGATGGGATAATTACGTGCGTGGAGCGCACACAGCGCGCACATAATATTTTGAGTTGAGCCAGTTGAAACCGACCCGACCGACACACGAGCCACGGGCACCGGCAGACGCGCGGTTGACGCGCGGCGCAGATCGCGAGCGAACATCACATCAGCGCCGGAATGATCTACATTCGTTTGGCGTGTTTATTATTTATTTCTATTATTTTTCTTCGTTGAAATGTTCGTACGGTTGCCGGGCCGCCGGGCCGCCGGTTGCCCTGGTTGCTGGAGATTGCTCGCGATCGTTCGTTCGTCGCTACTTCATCTGCAACGAATATATTGTTGTCTTCATTTGTTTATTGTTTTGTTGTTCGCTCACGCGGGCGCACACAGGTGCACCACCGGCACATCGGCACCCATCTCTCTTTTGTGTGTCGGGCGCCTCGCGTTTCGGATTTGATTACACCATATAACCGAAATGATGCGCAGATACTATGGCGACGCACTCTCTGCGAAGGTACTTATTACAAATAATATTCAGAAGACACGAAAATATGGAAACAAATCATAGCCTGGCCGCGTCTATCCGCACGCCGCCTCTCCGGATTGTGAATATGTCGCTCCGATGCAAACTACCGTATGCTTTCGGTTTTGTGTGTTCGCAACGAACTGGAGAGATGGCTGACTGGCTGTGTTTGGCGCGCATCATTATTCTTCTGTTTCTTTCTCTCTCGCTCTCTCTCGCTCTCTTTTATTAGTAATTCATCTTTATCTTCTTTTCTGTGTGTCTTAATTGCCAGTATTCAAGCGATTACCTATGAACTCTCTTCATATTTTAATTAGTGGATCTGCGTTTTTGTTGTTTTCTTCATTTCGTTGTCTTCATCTCGGGCGCTAGCGCGCTGCCTTTTTTCCGTCGTTTCTTGGAAATTCGAGCGACGCACAAACAAATGAGTCCGTAATACCGAAACGAATTAAGCGCAAACCAGAATATGTATTGTACCGAAATACCGACGAATCTCTCATTCACTCTCACGATCATTATTATGGGGCGCATGATCTCGGCGTCTCTCTCTGCTGCTGCTGCTGCTGCTGCTGCTGCTCTCCGTTTGCCATTCTGTATCGCGGTTGACGTCGCGCGTATCTGTCCCGCAGCCCGTCTTCCTGCTTTTGATTATTATTCAATCTTTTCGCTAATGCTTCGTGCTGTTTGCCTCGGCTACCCATTGCATTCATACAATATGTGCAAATGCAAAATGCAATGCACCATTCGCATGTCATGTCAAATTAAATTATATTTTTCTTCTTAGTTTTCGTCATTCTGTGGCGTTTTCGTGCGCCGTTCGCCAACGAGAAAATTTCCAATGAGTGGAAAGAAAAAACCAAAACAGCAGCAGCAGCAGCAGCAGAGAAGAATAAAATGCGAGGGGCAGAGAGACAGCGGAGAGTCAAAAGACAAGAAGCAATTTTTCGAAACCGACTATCGGTGAGACATAGTCGACGGTGCCAGCCGCTGATCGACATCGT
This sequence comes from Porricondyla nigripennis, assembly GCA_026546635.1. Lineage (NCBI taxonomy): Eukaryota > Metazoa > Arthropoda > Insecta > Diptera > Cecidomyiidae > Porricondyla > Porricondyla nigripennis. The sequence continues at coordinate 138 of JANTFB010109424.1, read as the reverse complement.
CGTTGTCGCCGTTGTCGCCGTTGTCGCCGTCGTCACCATCACCGTCTTCGTCACAGTCGACGTTGTCTTTTTCGTTGTCGTTGCGGCTGCAGCTATCCTATTTAATATTCAAAGTGCGTATGTGCGACGCAAAAGCGA
>JANTFB010109313.1:0-12273 GCA_026546635.1 Porricondyla nigripennis | reverse complement strand
CCATCGACACCGACACCGACATCAACGACAGCAGGCAGCAGGCAGCAGGCAGCCGGAGCTTATAATACACATCACGGCGCACAGACACTTTTGTGAATTTACGTCTAATGCAAATAAATACATAATTTGTTCGTCTTTGGTTGTACCATAAATTCCAGTATGATGTGGCGTAACAACAACAGAGGCGCAGCAGCGCCGGCGCCACCAACGAGCCGACCTGAAACAGCACGCGCGCGCTACACTTTTGTCTGATCGGCGTCTTCCTCCGCCGCAGCAAATACACAATATAAATACACCAACAATTACCTTGAGGCAATGCAACAAATACATAGGTATGTAGATATGTAAGGTACATTAGGGTACCTCGCACAGACTTCGATCATGCATTTTGAAAACCCATCGCAATGAGATGGCCAGGTAATGATGTGAAGGTGGAGGTTTCTATTTTGCGTTTCGCGATTAGTCGAAGTATACGATTTCCCCGATCAATCCTCATGAAATCCAATGCATTTGCGAGAGGAAACCTCCATCATTTCATCACCATCCAGCATTTAATCGCTAAGGGTTTTCAGAGTGAGAGATCGACGAGGCACCCTAATGTACATATACGTATATCCGTGTGTAGGTTTGCCATTCAGAATCCGAACGAACGGGAGCAAATCAGAATATAGACGGCGTTGTAGTCCTCGTACGAGGTGTTCTGCCTCTCGCTCATCTCTCTCTGCCCTTTCCCATATAGCGTTGATTATGTTTCAGCGTCAAATGCATTTGCACGTGTGGAATAGGTAGAAATTGTAGTATAGAAAAGCCATCATCATCATACGTGTTGGCCTATAAAAGAATATATGGATGGTTTTCATCGATAAAATCCCATTAAGAATGGTATTAGAACAAATCATTAAATGGATGAAAAGAGAGAGAGAGAGAGAGAGAGACAGGGAGAGGGAGTGAGAGAGAAGCGCATTGAATTCGAACGCCACTGCATGGTGTCATTATTCCATGTGAGGCTCCCCATGGTACAAAGTAATCGAAGCAAAATGTTTATTTATAGGCGATAGATGTTTTAATAACGCATACAATGCGAAATATGCTTGGATGCGATGACAAGAATTTCGTATGCGAGTTGAGGGTATTGCATCAATGACGACGACACACATATCTACTCGGCTCGGCATTGCATTTTATACACACACACACACGTGCACGGCACGGCACGACACGGTGTGGTATGGAGCATACTTCCCATTGCCACTTATGCGTTCCCTCTCCGCAATCAATAATTTATTGATTGACCAATTCAAATGCAGCTGGAAAATTGGTCGAATGCAATTGGCAAACAATGTTCATTCCAAAAATATGGCGTGACCACTCGAGGATCGAGTGCAACGGCAAAAATTACTCATTCAGTCATTTTACATTATTTTGCGTTTAATACTACGTATGGAGGCCTTTACGTCGTAGACTATCACGAAAGTTCTGCGAAAATTATACGCAAAAACGAATTGTGAAATAATTGATTCTGGAAATCAGTGAATCATTTATTGATGCTCATGGCATTTTTCTTGGCATTTTTGCACTTCTGCATGTGCTCGAACGCAATTATCAACGCATTTTTTCCTCATTTCCGAAGGAAAAGTCTCAGAAACGGGTTTTTTGAATGCTTCGAGCGCCGTTTCCGGTGATTAAAAACGCCCATCAACCGCTGTGCTCGTACAATTTTCGCGTGACTTATCGCTAGCATCGTTAAGGCCACGATAAATGGTGCGCTCTGATAGTGTGTCCCCTGTCATTTGCAGCAATCAATCAAACGGCATATTGCTCGACTGTTAAATTCGATTCATAGTCGTATTGGATCATCGATTTTTTCGCTGAAATGACGCTGAATATGTGGAATCGGCTCTGTCACGCCGAACTGTCGAAATTGTCGAAAATAGATATGTGTCATGCATCAGGCACAGCATCTCTATTCGCAAAACTTTTCGGATTATCGACGCATACGTTCTACCAGCCTACCAACCTACTCACTCAATGCTGCATATAGGTATATTGCACAATGCACTTGCACACACCATTGGCAGTGATTCAACCAAAACCAGAAAGCATTTACACGATGAATTTTTAATTGAAAATTGACGGAAATGGATTTCTGGGAAATGACCTAATTACGTTTGGTATTTCTTCGTAAACATTCAGCTCATTTTCATCCAACCGTTTGAGCACATTCATGATCAACCATGCGATGAGCTTTTAATTCTATTTTCGAATGCCATTTCGGAATATAATTATTTTTTGTAATGCAACAACAACTACAAAGAGCGCAAAAGCTGCTCTGCGCTAGGTGCTGCTGGATCGATTCGCATTTTCCATCTTCTTCTTTTTCTCTTTCTCCGGTTTTTTTTCGTTCAATTTTTCATTGGAAATTTCACCATTAAGAACCTTCCCTGCCGCTGCTGGTACCAGGTCGCCACCTGGCCACCGTCAACGGCAAATAAAATGCACTCGTTCCGAATAGTACAAATTAAATTTCCATTTGCGACATTTACGACATTTAGTCATGCAATAAACGATTTGGAGAGAGAGAGAGGACTTAGCCGTGTGCCATTTTATTTTTATCCCGGTTCGCAGCTTTAGCTATCTATCTGTAGATCTATTCTAAGCTGGCCGCTGATGCTTTCTGCATCTCTCTCTCTCTCTCTCTCTCTCTCTCTCTTTGTAAAAGGTGAACGTTATCATTATATTCCCAGAACGATCCATCGCCGCATGCTCCTTCTAAATGTATAATAATACATTTATACCGATATTCCGTTCTCTCTTTTCCGTAAATATTTTGCTTCACTGATCAAAGGCAAAACATTTTACTTTGTATTAAATACGGATGCCAAAACTACCTACTACAGTCGTCGTTCTCTATCTCTCTCCATCCCATTTCCCTTTCCGCTCTTCCTATCTCTCTTCTCGTCCTCTTTCTGTGTGTGTGGGTGTCTCTATTTCTCTCTGGTCGCTGCGGGTACGGACAAACGTGTGCTAAAAATCGAATGAATCACATTCATATTATACGTGCTTGTGCATATACCTACGTTCGTATGAATAGGAACATATAGTTATAGGTGTAGTATTCGAAACAAACGCAATACGTTTGTGGCGCCGTTTACTCAATTCACAGCCATCATGATTTAAGATACAAAATATATTATAGATTGTACGAGTGCAGTGCGCATCTACGATGTGATTTGTTAAGACGATATTGAACAATATGAACTTTTCCATAAGCAGCATTAATATTCGCTGTAAATTTTGAATCTGAACGCTTCGGCGTTCGTCAAATATAAATGATTTTCACCACATTCACTCAATGAGCAACGCCAGAGCGCCAAAGTACGGTCGCATCGTTTCCACTCATTGAAATATTGTTACGGAGACGTGCCGTCTTTTGGCCTAGGAGGCAGTAAACGGATGGCGATCGGGTCGAGACGGGTATGCAGGCGAACACAACGATTGTAAAAGCGAAATGAGACAGTTTCGGAATAAATTGTTTACTTTGTGTCATTAGGAACGTGTGCGTCCGCCGCGTTGTGCAAAATAACCGTAACGGTATGACAACATGATGCTTTCGTCTTATTTTCGAAAATAAATCGAAGCATGCACCAATTAGGAGATTTTTAACGACGGAAATATATATATATATATATATATATACAGGGAGAGAGGGCGAGAGAGAAATTGAATCGTTAATCGCTGTACGTAACGTACACAATAAGAGCCAAAGAGCCATGGAAATAATAATCATCATCATGATCGTCGGCATCCGTCGCGTCGGGTCGGTGAAGAGGAATGGATTTACGCGTTCGATACGTGCGCAATGAAGACTTCGATAAATAATTTTGTATCACGTATGCACAGTTGCACAGTGTGCATTGCACACTGTCACTGGCGTATATGATTGTTGTTCGCATAGACAGCTACTAGGTATAGGGTATACAATACCTAGATGAAGTGATTCGGAATCCATTTTTATTTGTATTCATTCTGCGGGTGCCTGTGTGTGAGCAAAAGTAAAACTGCGGACCGTAAATTTGTTGCGAGCGAATTTCGAAATGAACATTTCATTATTTTGCATGTTTTATCCTTTAGTGAATGGGATCGTTTTTTTCCTTCTTCTTCGCAGCCATCATCGTGATCGAGTGGATGGTTGAAAGAGGTACGAGTTACAGTGAGAAATCTGGCCAGAAATAGGGAGCGGGGGACGACGTACCTAGTGACACGAATGAAGAGAGCTTTTGAAGCTCTCACAAAAATGTAAGCGGATAAGTTGCAGATGTTGCCAGAGCAAAGGAGATGTTATTATTTCGATATTATGTGTGAGCCACCATCCACCACATTCATCTTAAATCTTATATATTCCGGGAATACGCACGAAAAGCTCAAACAAAAACGAGAAATAGTCGACGGGTGTAGGCGAAGAAGGCGAAAATAATCATAACGACCGAATGAGAAAACTATTCGACTTTTGTCACATCATTGACGCATACTCGTATGGTATTCTGCTTCGGACGTGTATGAACAGAGTGGTTCAGCTCGGATCGGCACATAGTCGGGAATCGGAGGCGATGTGCGTTGAGACAGGAGACACACATGAACATATGAACATATGAATATGCGCACAAATAAATAATGTTGCTATTTTGAATGTTGAGCGCGTGAGTGTGTTCTCGGTCTGTGTACACGTTTTATGTCAATGCCGAATGTCGTTTTCCATATTGGGCTGCCCGCACCACCGGTGACAGCAATGTGCAATGGATGTGCGCTGCGCACAGCACAGCATCCATTCATTTCATATTTAATGATTAAAATTTTGCGCGAGTGTCTGTTTTCGTCTTCCTTTTTTTTTGTTCATTTTTCTCATATAGATTGCGACGACGACGGCTTACGGAATAACAGGCAAAAATCATCGTCGTTCATGTGACGGTAGATGGCGGCGTCAATGGCGGTGTGCGAACAACGACGACGGCGACTGTGGCGCACACCACCAATGGGCGACATCGACGCCGACGACATCGCACGCGGTTGAGTTTTTGACATTTTTATTAAAGCCTGCAATTTTACCAGATGAAGCAGACAATAATTCACGATGGGGCCGACCAACTTTTCAACATCTGCAACCATGTGTAGTAGCGATACGTGCGAAACGAGCACGCGACGGCTCGCCACGTATCCGCCACGTACATAACATATATGGCGATTCTATTCATAATAATATAGTTTTTGGACAGATTTTTCATTTAAGATCAACTGACGCGAACGGCATGCGTATATCTATATATATAGCTTTGCGAGCATTTCACCAAAGTCGTTGTGCGATAGGGAGCGCGTTGTTTCAATGGCTTCCTCGGCTGCCGAGAAATCTATCGAGCGCACGGAGTTCGAAACAGAGCAGCGGCCAGAACATATTGAATATACAATATTTTGCGTTACGATACGGTATTCTGAATAGCAGCAGCAGCAGAACTCTTATTGGAAATTCCACGCATCTCTTGCGCGTTACGCTTGAATTTTTTTCTCTCTCTCTCTCTCTCTCTCTCTCTCTCTCTCTCTCTCTTTTCGTACGTTCGAACGAATGTGTGTAAACGTATTATTTAACTGTTGGCGCCTCATCGCAATCTCCATTTGAATTCTTCGATTTTCGAATAATAAATAAAAATGGGAAAAGCGGTGGCGAGAGAAAAGAACCTTCGCATCGATTATCGATCGAACTTTGCACTCTCCGAATGAAATTCATCGCCATAAAGAAAAGTGGGACGAAAAGAAAAAAAAACAAATAAAAACTTCTAAGACCAAATCGAATGAATATACAGAAATTCATTTATCATATTTCGACTTTTTCTTTTTTTTCATTCTTTCCGTCTCTCATCGGGTTTGCTCTGTTCGCGTTCGTTTTGTGCTGGTACCGCCAGTGGCTGGACCGTGTTGCCCATGGGGAAGCGCGACGTTCCGAAACAAGGCGTTTCGATCGAACATACACGTACAGTCGTACACCTACGTTCTGCATTGGTCGAAATAGTACCGAATTGTTCGCGCTGTGTGTGTGTGGCCCGTCGATGTGTATCTGGGGCTGTGTCCGTGTTGACGCCTGTACATGCATCCTTCATGTCGTATACCGCTTATTTGATGTATCGACGAGCGAGACACGTTCGAACCAAATCAATCGAGTGGAAACATCCACCATCCACCAGTGTCCACTGCTGCGGCCGAAATCAATCGAACACAATCACAATAAATGTAAACTAGGAGGCTACGTGCGGAGAGAGAGAAAAAAGTCGACATCTTTATTGTAGATTATTCGGTTTGTTTGCTTGACCATATTCCGGTCATCGTTTTCCAGGAATAATAATCGAGACGACACAACAACACAGGGACACACATCGAACAAAAAGAAGAAGAAGAAGAAGGACATTTTATTCGTCATTGCTGTCACACGAGCGCTACGTGTGTGCATTGTGGCTTACCGAGCTTCGTCCTTTAAATGGTTGATCATATGATGACGCTGACGGCTTTGGCTTCCGCCCCGTGTCTGTGTGTGTGTGCTCGAGCGCGCTCTTTTCCGAGGTTCTGCTATTTTTTGATTGATGACGACCATAATACATTTCTGTATGTGCCAAAGCCCAATTTTATGACAATTGAAATGGACACACGACACAATGAGCATTTTTTTGTTGTTGTTGCTCGCGCGATAAAAATCATTCCATGTCACCGAAGGCGCACGGCAGACGGACCCACATTGACCGTATACAGGTCATCTGGAATTACTGACGCTGAAAACATTATATTCAGTTTGTGCTTGTGTGGGTGTGTGTGGAGGGGGAGGGTGAGAGGTTTGTTTCTGCTTTAAAATGTTATTACTGCATATGCGAATGCTGTTGAAGTCTGTTGTTGGGCATTCGATGTTTAAGCCTGCGTGTGCGTGTGTATATAAAAACGAAATGCGTGTCCTGCCGATGCACAAGCTCATATGGTCGATTGCGTTCATTCATTTATACACATCCAGTGTGCTGGAATGTTTTTCGTGTCCAAATTTAATTTATAAATTGAAAACAGCAAAAACAAGGAGAAAAACACAACAGAAAACACAAACAAAAAATGCGCACGTCAAATGACAACACTGTACACAGTTCTGTTGTCCAGCTTTTAGATCGTTTGGCCTAGATTTAATTATATTCTGATTAAAATTTGATCGAATTTGTGAATGTCGCGTCATCGTTGCTCGCAGCTGCACAGGGAACAACAACAACAACGAGAATAATGCCGAAATCGTAAAACCAAAATGCAATCATAAACCCATACGAATGTATACCCAGCAATCGATGGTGTGTATTGAACAACAACTCCCCTCACATTTGAGACGCATAAAAATATGGGGCTCAATACATAACAATTTATCATTCGGGAAAAATGACACAACTTTAATTGAAATCGTACGAATTTTCTTTTTGGCAGGGTAAGCATCGAAGGGAAATACAAGAAGAGAGAGAGAGAGAGAGAGGAGAGAGAAAAAACGGATTGCAAAATGTCTCGCGGGTAAGTGTGTGCGTCAGCGTAGGCATTTTCTGGATTTTATTCGATTCCATGCAGCTGAATATTTTTTACCGTTTTCTCCTTCGGCAAAAACACCATCGCATATCTGCCGCAGTATACCGAATGCCGAATACCGTCGATATTCCCGACGCATCGAATTATTATTGAATCATCATCAAAAATCGGCAACAAGAGGGTAATATGTACCGGTAATCGATAAAAACGGTTCAGTTGAATTCAAAAAGACGTTTTGCGTGAAATCGTTCAGCTTCAGTGACAGACAGATGTACCATATTGCACATGGGTTCGTGCTCATGTCGGGTATACCTGTTCGTATCTGGATCCGCTATTACCTCGGGTACGGTGCGGAAAGCGAGCACATTCATGCGGCCAAAAATAAATGACCGCAAAATTAATATCCGGTAAGCCGCATGAGTCTTTTCTCCGTCGTCTTTTCATCTTCTCTTCTTCTGTTCGTTTCATCCCCTTCACTCACACCCACACCCACATCCACCTACAGCCATACAGATGGTGCGAGTGCATGTAATCGAGTGTTCCAGACCATCGTCTCTTCTTTGTCTTACGCCTCTCACATCAGCACATCTTGTACGTATCTATACGTACGACGTCTGCTGTCAATGCGGGTTCTCGCTGAATTGTGGAGTCCTATATATTTATGTCGGGCGGCGTATCGTCACTGAATTTCATGCTATTGTCATGTCGTGTGCACTCACGGAAAAATTGCAGAAGATTTTTCATTACCTCAATGGAAAATTTAATAAGGCTTCTGTACATTCGCTCGGCTGCGTACGCTATTAATATCATTATTTTCGTTTCGTCGTTCCGTCTGCTTTTCGCCATTTAATGAATAGTTATTACGTCTTATTACGAATAGAATAATAATAATTGTTTCATTCGCTGCTTACGTTCTAGTATTTTTATTTTTCGCTTTAATTTCCCCCGAGACATCCGGTGCATTTCCCTTTTCCACTCATGAATCGGTTAGTTGCTAGCTGCGAAATATTTGCCCGTTAAGTGTCACGCGCATGCCGTAGCCGGATGTGGTGGACACAGAAGACACTCGTAGATCACAAGGTGCATCGGAAAGATAGTCTTACATGGAAGGTGCTTTCATTTGTACATGTGTCAGACATTGAATAGAGTTGCATACGACGGAAGGTCGAAATCGGTCGTATTGGTATTGTTCTCATCTAATGCATTATCCCTATCAAGTTTCTCCTCGTCCACCAAAGTTGACATTCAATTGAAATGCGAATGGTTGGGAAGGGAAAATTCTTCAGGTATAGGGAGTGAGGAGATTTACTTCGAGTGGAATATCTGGCAACGGAAAACTGATTGACCGTCATCGAAGTCACCCAACTTTGTCTCCCTTACAACATGGTTCTAAGCTCCACCACATCACATCTACAATCTCGTTCCAACACATTTTTGAGCATTGCTGACCGCACCATAAAAGTTTGACGTGAACTCCGATGCGGTACCCTTCGACTGGCATTTTTATGGAATCATTTTTACTACCGGCACGTGATGTATTTATGATTGCGAACGTGGAAAAGGAGAATCTGATGAATTGAAGATGGAGAGAGGAACAGACATGGATCGTCGAAGTTCGGATGGGCGTCTATTGAAAATTGGATAAGTGAGAGTCCCACTGTGGGTTGCCACCGAAAAATTGGATTAAAAAATTAATTACACGTTTGCTTAAATTTCGAAACCCTTTTGGGGCCATTTTTGTGGTTCGATTTCTTACACAGAATGCAAATGAGATGAAAAGAACCACAAACAAACAACAACAACGAAAACAAGGATTGCCGTCCAATGGGATTACCGCATCACAATTTGTTCGCTTCAATCGTACCTTCACTGGGTTCCCAAATCCAAAGCCGTACCCAAACTGAAGTGAACGCATGTTTATCAGAACCATCTCCACATTGTATGTATGTGGGTATGTGTTCACCTACAACCACAAATAGAGAAATCGGCATTCAAAATGATCAGGGAACACTGGACACTGAACATGAACACGGAATGGAACTACTACATGAGCAAATCTACTTCCAGCTGATGATTTATGATACTTTGTAAAAGTTCAAATACACAAACACACAAAAAGTGTGGTCGAACGCCAGTTAATGAATTTAATGTATCGATTCGACGGTTCGGCTATTATTAGAAGTAAAAGCATCCATCGGAACGGCGCGTCTAATTCCCACGAATAGATGATCATAGAAATGATAATAATAAATAAAATTGATAGCAGACCACCCCTTCCACACAGACACATATACTATACATATCTCACATCTCAACATTCCGACCACAATTCACTTCCGTCAATTGAATCGGAAAAGTTGCCACACAGCGAAAGTTTCATCAGCGGAATCCGATGCGAAGGAAATTTCCTCCGGATAGTCTGCGCCACATAATTAGAATTGTGGCACGCGATTAGACAGGGCGTTCGTATCTTCGGGTTGAGTTTTTTTTTGTTCTTTCTCCACCCAGGATCTATTCAGTATTCACATCCTGTGAGCGCAACCACATTGTCTGTTTCGGCTCCAATGAATAGAGTGCGATGCAAATTGCAGTCCATACACTGCAATGGAATAGCCCAAATAAAATACAATGAAAGTTGAATCTACCATGAAAGTGTCCCCGAGCTCCATCAGTGGCGTGGAAGAATATAACGAGAAAACCTCGGTACATTCCATCTCGATATGAATACGTATTTTTTCACTTTTTCGTGCATAGAAAATGTAACATGAATTAATATCCGAGAAGGAGCAGAGTTAAAAAAGTGTATGCCAAGGATAAAATGACGGAGAATATATTTATATATATATATATTTTTTCTACCAACTCAGCAAAACAATCTCAATTTAATAACATTTAAGTCCTTTTGATGAGTTTCAGCAAATTATTTATCGCCTCGCTTTCATATTGAATGAGCTTTAAATTTTAATCACATTTTATTTATGGCTTCCATCATACTCCATACAGACAACCCCGGTGCACCGTTCGCACCATTGCCGCACGTCCACCTCACCTCACAGCTTTCACGCTCTGCAGCAATGTTATGATTATTATGTGCAGTGGAATATGGGACCATAAGCGAAATATATACAATTTTCTTTTCTTGCGCTGAGGCGTAGAAAAGCGAACCGAACAGAAGTGCGGAATCTCTAAATTCAGACGGCGATATTTAAATTTATATGGTTTAACATAATTTCAATGGTAGGGCGCTCGCCTTATACGCTCGCACTTTCCCGTCTATGCGTCTCGTCTCGCTCGCCCGCTGGTTCGGGTATCAAACCGGTAAGTACTCTATTTTGCTTTCCTCCTCCTTCCTTTTACGGCCAAATTATAACTTTGATTTGTCACTGGCTTTGCTTAACCGACAGAAAAAAAGATTCGCTGATTTTTGCATAAAATTTCTACAAATATACCTTCTGGATGGGACCGCAAAAAAATGCTGGAAAAAGCAGAGATGACGTGAGTGTGGAGGGGGAAAGAGAAGGTTTGCTGAGGGTCGTCGCGTACATATTGACGTTGATGGTTTCATCATCATCATGGGGTATGGATTACGTAGTGTCGATCAAGTGTCCTTGAATGGGTGGTATGGAAAGTCGGAGCAATGAGACTAGCGAATATACTATTTCATTTCTCTTTTGAAATACAAGCACTCAACCGATTGTGGTTGGTCAGCTCATCGTCGTTAGCGATGCATTAGTTTCGTTCAAATCTTTCGATGTCCGATCGTTTTTTGGTTTTTTTGTTCTCTCATTCGCTTGCGACCCTCAAAATCCCATTCTCAGCAATTTGAATGCTCTGCGTCGGAATATTTTTTGCACGGAACAATCCATTCAACCACATATATGATTGCAGTTTCAACCTCGGTCTTTTTTCTTGTCTCCTCATGTTGCCTTTCCCATCTCCTGAGGTTTTTTTCGGGTCCGCTTGCGAACACATATGTACAATTGTACAGCCACAGCACACCAGAATAGAGCCATATTTCAATCAAAGAATCTAAAACATAAATTTTATCCGTTTAACCAAAAGTGTGTGCGTACAAAATTAAAATACAGCGGTCTGGACGGGCGAACGGCAAACGGCGAACGATATAATGACGATACATTGCTTTCGGTGCGGTATAGTGGCGTGTACGCTCAACATGGAGCCAACAATATTTTATACCTATTTAGTTTGTGTGTTGCGAGTGTTCATGTGTGTACGACGCTCACTTGGATGCTTACTGAGCCGTTTTGCACCAATGCAGAATGCACACACAAACGAGACCGAATGGTGAGATCTGGGATGCATTTGTATAGGAGTCTATGGGGCAACACACCAATGCAACACCTTTGCCTGCTGCATACCAGCAATTCTTAATTCTTCTTGCATACCGACAACATTCCCACGTAGCACCGACCAGTGCACAACTCTGCACAACTGCACACTGCTGCACAGCGAAGGCAGATTTATAAATGATGGCTTAGCATTTTCACGATAGATCTTGTTCGGATAAATGCATTGGAATAAATATGTTTTCCCATTTTGTACCCGATTTCTAGTCGTAGCCTGTCTCCATATTCCAGTATACTGTGTTGTCCAACATGATATGTGTCGGAAGAGGAGTTTGTACAAAAAGTCGGTTTAGTGTCGGCCAGCGATTGTTCCTATTTGATA